>QOCX01003860.1:0-16270 GCA_005959815.1 Sarcophaga bullata | reverse complement strand
CTAATAGCCTAAATGTGGCTGCAAATGATTGCAACCTGTTCTTGTCTGTGGAGAATAGTTTCGTCGTTGAAACTGTGAAAACTTGTGAAACTGGCATCATTCTAATCGTGATAAATAAAAGCTTTCATATTATACTACTTTTTACTACACCTTATATTTGTTATATTTACAATATTTTTGTTTTTTTTTTTTCAATTGATAAGTTAATTTTATATAAACATTCTTTGCTGGGAAATTGTATTCATCGATAAGCCCTTTATAATCGAAACTGTTCTGCTAGTTTGTTTAATCGCATGATTGAAAAGGTATGCTTATCTGTAATCAAAGTTTCAAAATTATCAAATGCTGATAACATTTGTTAGCCTAAGCAATTATTTTGTGAAAAACAAAATGTGAAGAAAATAAAAATAAAAAAAAAAAACATTAAGGGCAGGTCAAGGATCAAGAATTTCATTTATTAATTATTTTTAAATATTTAAGTAATTAACAATATTTTTAAATGTTCTCGTGTCTCCTTTATTATTGTTTGTTTAAGTTTAACAATTTTGTTAATTACTTGTGCATTGAAACAAACAAATGTTGGGTCTGTAAAACAAATAAATTGTAAAACAATAAAATTTACAACAACAAAAAAAAGTGACAATAATTTATAAATAAAAATCAATAATCATTGTTTGCATTGTTTAAATGTGTTAAAGAGTGTTAAACTAAAACAAAACATTAACAAAATATTTCTAAACAAATACACTTGAACTCCATAAAGTGAACTTTAATTGCTAATTGTAAAGTAACCCTTAATTAGCTGCAGTTAAATACTAAGCAACTGTGTTGTAAAGCAGAGTTACAAAACGGGTTTCTTTTTATGGTTTTCTAGCGTTTGACTTGCGAAACTGAACATTATTTTTCGCCACCATCGCTTAACTGAGGCTGGAATAAGTAGGTTAGTCAACAATTTAAAGTCAACGATCTTATAGCGAAACATTAAAATTCTATTCTACAAAGCCGAGTTTTGCTAATCTTCTTTACAAACGTAAAACCAACGCAACACAATATTCGCAACGAGACTTTGTAACAAAAGTAAGTGAAGTATTCGAAAAGCTACATACTCTTTTAAAAGAGAGACTTTGTGTCATTTAGATGGGTAAAGGAGGGATCATGGAACTGGAGCTTTTGGTCCAAGAATGAAATGTTCTGTACCATTGTAAAATTTGCGGGTATCGTCCAAACAGAAGTCTATGCCATCGAAAGATGTGTTCAATTCAACTTGGATAAGAAGTAAAAAAGACTGGACAGGCCGTTCTGCGACAACTCGGCTCTTATGAGGCTAAATTGATGATAGTATGGGCTTGTCTGGAAAAACAGAAACTGCTAGATAAGCAAAATAAAATTTCTCTCTGATGGATCACATACCATATGCTACTTCTTGGCAATAAGCAAACAGCCGGGCTTGCGAGAAAGGAAGCTTCCATGGCGTTATAACCCTGCGGTGCTGTAAAGACGCTTAACGAAAGAAAAGATAAAGAAAGGCAAAGCGTTGAGTTTGTTGAGGAATTACAATATGAAGGGATGTAAGTCATGCATCAGACTTTAGGTTGGTAATCGGTTTTTTGACAGGGAACGGTAGACGCAGAGTATACTTATTCTGTTGTCTTGAGCCCAACATGTAGACGACAATGAATTGTCGGAGCACATTTTTGAAACCTGTGAGATATTAAAGTTTCCCAGAAAAATATATCGTAATTCATATCAGGTGCTAGGCAGGGAATAGATGTGGTAATAGTCATGGAGAAGACATTATAGGGAGATGTGAAGTCCCAGTAGTCTAGTAGGAAGTAATAGTTCTTCTAAGATTCTAAGAAAGTAAATGAAATTGCCATAAAAAGATTCAAATACTAAGGCTCTTAACAACAATAACGGGATCGATTTTCTATCTTCTAAGAAAGCTCTGCAAATTAATCGAATTGTTGAAATTGGTATACATGATTGTGGGGAGTAACTTTTTTTCTGCCACCGTCCTGTAAAGGGTTAAATATCATGTAAATACGAGTACGTTTGAAAATTACTCACTCTGATTCATTTGTTCAAAGTGATTGACTTTTCAAGTGCCATTATTGCCGTGTTTACATCTGTTAAATTGACGAATGTATGCTCACTGCTAATTATACAAGGAAATGTTTACTTTTGCTTTTTTTTTTTGCTTTGCCTAATTACTTGCCGGCTTTAATTTAATTTAAAACGATTATTTTAAAATAGTAATTCAACACTTGATTTATATGAATAATTATTTATTTAATGATTGGAAATCTTTCTCTTTTCTTACATCTGTTCCTACAACAATTTGAATCTAATAAGAGCATAAGAATAGTTTTGTTTAAGAGTTTAAAAAAGAATTTTTTTTAAATTTAAACAATACTTCAACATCACATTGTAAATGAGTTAATTAAACAATTGAGTAAATAAAAACAAAACCAACAACAACAAAAAACTGTCAAATGGAAAAAGTCAATAAAACCTCATCTATTTGCAGTTGCATTTGTAGACAAACGGTTTAGAGTTCTTGAGAAATTGGAAAAAACGTCAACACGAGTACATTACATAAGATGAAGATTATTTTTAATGTGANGATGACATTGTTAGATTTTAAAAAGGTTTTCAAAACCTTTTTTTTTTTTTGCATGTTCGCGAAATGTCACTGAAGTTTTAAATACAATTTAATATAGTAATTATATCCCTTAATTATCATATTCATTTACTTGCTAATTTAATTGAATAGTGAGGATAACAACCTAGCTTTTCCACAACACATATTGCGTGTCTATGAGTGGCAGGATCTACAAATTAACATTGACTCTGTATGGCAGATTTGTAAAGCTTTTCATGACGATTTATTTTATCAGAGTTTTTGTTAGAAGACAACTATACCATGGCGACTTTTAATTTAGAGCTTTTACTGAGCTGCACCACTTAAATGAAAGAACCCATCCTAGGGATCGGATTAGGAATTTTACGGAAAGATCTAAGTCGATATCTGGGACCTTTGCGGTTAAAGAAATAAACATACATACATACATACATACTCAGTTGCTCACACCATTTATGTTGTGTGTGGTAATTCTATGCATGATTGGCGGCAATTTTATTTACTCTCATAGTTTTTGCCAGAAATCTGCTGAGAGGAAGTCGCCGCAGCAATATTTTTTCATATTTCGTTTTGTTGGAGATGTTTGACCTGCATGATTGGCGGCAATTTTATTTACTCTCATAGTTTTTGCCAGAAATCTGCTGAGAGGAAGTCGCCGCAGAAATATTTTTTCATATTTCGTTTTGTTGAAAATGTTTGACCTGGGGTATCAACTGTGGTCTCACGTCTAATAAGCCAACAAAGATTATGAAAGAAAATTATCTTTTAGATCCTTACGGATAGCCAAACAGCCCTAAAGATCTTGGATTTTATTTATATTCTGGAGTTACCTTGTTTTTGGAGAGAATGGTGGAGACTTAGCCTCTGATAGGACAGCTCCTCAGCTTAAACTGAGATAGATAGTGCTTTACTAAAATTAACGTAGGTTCACACATGTATTACAATGCAGTAAGTCGAAGTTGCTTTGCATCTGTATCCATACGCGGCCAGTGCACTGTAATTATGCTGATTACTAATCACTGTCTCACCAGCACTAATGAAGAAGACTGCAACGATTGGAACCTTCTTAGAGATAAGTTATTTGGTGTAAATGTGAGGAATATTTTCGTTTTGATGTAATTTTCTATTACAAAAATAAGTTTTTAGAAGGACTGATGCAAGTTTAAGGAAAATTCTTCATACTTCCAAAAGAGAAACTTTGTTGATGGCACAGTGATGACATGGGAACCTTTTACTGAAGAATTTCTTCGACTAAAATATTAACTTGTGACTACAATCAAGAGTTTTGTGTAATAATCGATATTAAAGTAAATAAAGATCGATTGCATACTTGCACTGCGAGGTCATTACGTTTCAGTCACACTATTTTCTACATATAAACCTTGTAATACATACATACATACACACATTGTATACATACATAGAGTATATAATTTCATTGGTTATATGCAGAAAATAACCAATACAACTTAGTTAGGTTTACGACCTAGCTTCCAATAATAAAATAAATAATATAACTCGATCGATTCTATAATCTCTTGAGCAAGATGTTAAAGAATAATGGATGAACCTAGAATCTGATATAAAAACATATTAAATCCTCCCACAACACTAAAAATAAAATTTATTTTATAATACCCTGTGTATAGTATGACTGTCTACCAAAAACTATTACAGTAAACTCGCGAAAACGTGAGTATACATAAACGTGAACACAGAACAGAAATATGAACACTTTTTCGTTACCCTGTCTATTCTAAAACGTGCACAAAAGTTGGAAGATCTGAAACGTGAATTTAAATATTCACTTCTATCATGTCATTAACGAAAATATCAACTCTTTGGGTTGCCTTAGTTTATCAGATACCAATCGGCTGTTATGGTTAGATTGTTGGAACACAAAGGCTAACATGAAATTCAGTACGGGATTTCATAACTTAGGGAATCGAAATCGAAACGAATGGAGTAATCTGAAAGTTGCCTTAGAACGGAAAGTTGAGCGGTAGTTTTTAGTTCCAGAATGAAATATTCCAAACCTATGGGGTATCTTCCAAACGGAAGTCTATGACATCGAAATATGTGCGTAACAATACTGTGTGACTGTGTAGAGAAAACTGACTTCCAGGACATTTGTTAATTCCCAATAATGAGTATGCAGATGAGCTTGCTAGGAAAGGAACTTCTATGCCTATAATGAGGACAGAACTGTCCTTTTCTTAACGAAAGGAAAGTGATTTTGAGGCAATAAAAACTTTTGTTGGAAAATTACAATAAGAGACGATCTGAGTCATGCATAAGATTATCAAGAAATAACCTGAGTACTGCAGAGTCAGAATATTTATATTTCGAATGGGGTTTGTTTAGAGCATAAAATTTGGTTTCTGCGATTCTGTGAGACTGTGTAATTCTGTGAGGCTGTGTTTCTTTGTAGTAAGTGCTGTGCTGGCTTATTAGACATGAGGCCACAGTTCAAACCCCAGGTCAGACTTCTCCAACAAAACGAAATATGAAAAAAAATTTATCTTCTTTTCTTCTCAACCGATTTCAGTCAAAAAATCTAAGAGTAAATAAAACGCTTCATGAAAAGTTTCTTAAAAATCTGTCGTTCGGGGTCGACTTTAAATTGTAGGTCCCGCGCCACTCTAGAATCCACACTCACAACATAAGTGGTGAGAGAAGGGTTGTAATGAATAATTATGTATGTATGTATATATATGATTCTGTGGGACATTAATGCAATGCAAAAGGACACATATGGGCGCATACCACATGCTGAGTATGGCACGGGCACTGTTGACATCGAGCAGCAACGTAAAGTTTGTAAGGACAATAGTCTTGAAGGAATCATAATAGGGATACCCTAATAATATACCTTATAGCCAACAAACCCATATACGCATACACACAATAACGGTTAATATAAAGCAAAAAGTTCTGAATAAATTCCCAACTGTATCGCACAGTTTTAATACCATTATCCACACATAAGGTAGCTGTAACGAACATTTTCAAAATTATTACTTCTAACTTGAATCACTTCTATGATTTTATAAGACAATTGCAAATATTTGAATTGGTAATGTATTTAACAAAGATTATTAAAAAATAATTTTCATTGAGCACTGATTTTTTGTTTCTTTTTCAGCTTCGGTTTCTAATTTTTTTTAGTGTTGATTTATTATTAAGGTTATCAGAACACCTCAAACCATTATTGATTCAAATAATTTAATTTTGGTTTTTTTTTTCTAATTAAACAAATTATTTTTCTTTTCTACAAATGTTTATTTCTTGTATTTTGAATGGTCAATAACACTTATTTTTAATTTAAAATTTTTAATTTTTTTTTTTACCTTCCGTTTAAAATATTTCCACGCTTTTTTCTACAGAGAAAATTCAACTCAATTAAAAATTAAATAAAAACAAATTAAATAAATTATGAAATTATGAATTGAATTGGAAAACAACACAAAAAACAAACAATAGCTGCTACAACTACAACTATCATGGATTCTGATGCCTGGCCAAACGTGGACTTGACTTATTCGAAACGGAGATCAAATTTAACTTATAATCTGACTAGAATTGTGCATTATTCACTTTTATTCGAAATAAAATTCTAAACTCAGAACAATTCAGAAATGAACAACAACAATAACAACAACAATAAAAAAAATGCCAACAACGAAAACCGAATAGAATTCAGATGCTGGAAAAGAGAGTTTTTGAGAGAAGTCAAGTACGATTTGAAATCGGATTTAATTTTTATTTTTATTGTCATTATTTTTAACGAAAACATTTATTTATCGATTGTCGAACAATTTCTTTTTTTTAATTAAAACAAAAAGAGATCAAATAAAACATTTAAAACATTTAAGAGGACGAGTCGTTGAAAAAGAGAGCAAAATTATTGAATAATGTGTGGAAAAAAACATTTCTTTGTTTCGTTATTTACTCGTAAGTAGTCGTTTTGTAAAGAAGCATTCAACAAATAAAATAGCCGTATGGTGTCGTTGCTTACGAGAATTTGTTAAAGCTCTGCTTAGAATATCTCAAACTAGGCTGCGAATAGGTTTATGCAAAATGTAAACAACAAAACCCATAACATACATGGTGCCCAATAGCTAGTCATAGTATATCAGAATAACATATATTGACTGATAAACTGTAACTAACATCATTATCGACTTATAAAATACCCTCTAAGCGCATTTCAACGCAGAATTTCTGGCTAAAAAAATTATTCTTCATTTTCTGCCAGGAATACTTACTTAATTGATCATTACAACCCTTTAGTCAAGATCACCGCCACTATTCATATTAATTTGATCCATGAGCGGAGAATTTAAAGTCGATTTCGAACGATAGATTTTTACTAAACCCCTCCTGGCAATTTTATTTATTCTCACAGTTTTTGTCAGAATACTGCTGAGAGATAATCGCCAAAGAATTATTTTCACTGTTCGTTTTGTGTTAGATGTCTGGGGTTGGAACCAAAGACACTCGTCTCATAAGCCAACTACTAGGCTACTGCGACTTCACATGTATGATATAAACACCAACTTTCGTCGAATATGCAGTGCTGTACGGGCATATTCAATACAACCCTTCTGTCAGGATTCCAAACTAGTTTCTCACCACACTTATTTTGTGTGTGTTAATTTTATACATGCGTGGCGTGATCTACAGTTTAAAGTGGACGCCGAACAGCAGAAACAAACTTTTCATAGCAAATTTTATTAACCTGAGAGTTTTTGGCATAAATCTGCTGAGAGAAAGTCGCCGAAGATAAAGTTTTTCATATTTTCGTTTGAGGTTTGACCTAGAGCTTAAACCGTGGCCTTAGGTCTAATAAGCCAACACACTACCTAATAGACTACGGCGACTTCATGTTCGATATAGCCAATTACAATGATAGCGGATTTCAAGAAAATTTTTCGATTGTACTACCGACGTGGGTGTTATATGATGCCAGTATTATCGAAATGTGTAATGTTAGTTACACAAGCATTTTATTCACAAATAAAGATTCTTCTAACAATCACAGATAAAGTTCGTAGCAATAAATCCAACACTTGTGTTGGATATCAATATCATCACAATTTGTAAACCCAACACCAGTAGTAATACAGTTACGTTTAAAGTTCACTTCGATACTTATCGAATCAATAAATACATTGTAAATACTTCTTCTTCTTAATTTACTGCACCGACATATTAATAATTACGGTTATTACTGCTTAATGGGAACATGATTTTAAACTTAAACTTCTTATAATATAAACAAATCGATTAACTAATTAAATATGCCGGCATTTTTGGCTTTCCAAAGTGTAAGCAAAAGGAAAAGTGTTTTAGCCATACAGTCAGTATTCATAAAAAAAAAGAAATAAAAAACGAATGTAAACAAGAACTTTTAGACTAACTAGCCCATATGTCAATGCAAGCATATATGTATGCACATATACATACATATATGCATGTAGCTGTATATAGTAGAGATACAGTACCATACGCTATTTTGGAATGGCAGAAGTGCATTCTTTGTAACACATAAAAAATTTATGTTACTTTCTTCTTTTATAACTTTAAAATTAATTTCATGATCCCTCTTCAATATAAAACCTACCTATTGCATTAACAAAATAATACGCTTGAGATAGACTCAAATGCTTTAAATTGCACGAATAAGAATAACGTTTTAGTTTTTATCGATAAACGAAGATTGACTTTAACCTGAAGAATAAAATTCTTAGAATAGACCAATTGTTGATCCTAATTATGAATTTAATTATGAATTTTGCTCATAGCAAAAACAAAATCTGCCTAATCGTCAAAACTAGTTTGAATTTCATACCAAGCTATCGTAAATAATGGTAGTGCATGATGATTTTCATTATTTTATTGGGATTTTCGATAATTGCGCTCCTGAGCTTTTCACATCTTCGATATATCAGTAGTCCCATTGGATGTAGTGGTAAAGAATTCCTATGATGTTTGTTGTTGGTGTCTAGAAATTTCGGAAGTTAGGTTAGGTTAGAGTGGTGGCTTTGATACCAAAGCGCACTCCCCCAATTTATCGAAGAAGTGAGTGAGGGGGCTGCACACTAAAAGCACTACTCCCGAAAAATAGGAGCCTGAAAATTTTATAAAGGTAACTATATCCTTGATATCAATGGATACGCCTAAATCTGCACTACGCAAAGAAAGGGGATAACCGTTTCCTTCTTTTTAGCAGTCCCAAAACTTCAGCAAAAATCTTTTAATGGGAGCTACAGTCTTTCCGCGTGTTTTCACATAACGCAATGACCTGTAAACATGGCCACTGTGATCGAGATGACATTGCGATCAAGTTGGAGTAGTTGGTAGGCACTTTTCCTATCCATCATGAGCCAAGTGACTCTGGCATTGAGGAAAATTCCTCATTGACCCAAGATATGTAAATAGGTCCGAAAGAGTTTTTGTCTCATGGCTAATTTAACTAAGCTAAGTGGCCTTCTGTACCTTCTCTAGCCAGCTCATCAACCCTACAGTTGGTTGGAATGTCCCTACGCCCAGGGACAGAAATTAAGGCCAGAGAGGCACGATGAAAATTTTTCATATTTTCCTGGATTCTAAGCTAATACTCAAGCACAGACTTGAAACCATTTATCATTGCACAGACTATTTGTTTACTATAAATAGTACTTTATAGTGTAAAGTACCAAGTAATCGGTGTTTACCGCCTGCACCTTTCTTATTTTATTGCTTTTTCCCCAACCCAGACATTAAACACTATACAAACCAGTCTCAACTCATTTTATTTTGCATTTTTTATGTGTTTTTTTTTGTAATTGTTGTCCATTTGTAAATAATATTAATTAACAACTGTTAGTATGTAACAGTATGTATTTACAACAACAAACTGTTGAAGAGCAAATTATTCTTTTTATGACAGCCTTAACAACTGGGGGCAGCATCTCATTATGACGTCATATAATAAAAAAGGTCAATAAATTTGTATGCAATTCTGAAATATTCATCACTTTCTGAGTCATTAATGATCAATGGAGTACGTTCAACGTAATGTAACTTACGTTGTGTGTGCTTTAAAGCATTTTTTGTTTAATAAAACAAGCAGAGGAATTTTACAATCAGTTTTTTAAAGGGAGCGTAATAAAAAAAACTGCATTGTATTACAGTTCAGTTTATTGTTTAAATATTAAGCAGTAGTTTATCACAGTCATTGCACTGAAAGAAATTACAAAAGCCTATAAAAACGTATATACATTGTAGTGTCTTAAATTTGTTAACACCCTAAGACACAGGAAAGGAAATCCATTTTCATTATTCCTTCTTCCATTAGAGCACATATTATTGCAGTATCGATAAATCAGTGTAAGAAACTAATCTAGCGGCAGTGTTCTTTCCTTTTTCTGTAAATTGAAAGTGGAACCTCCTATGAGTCAAAATTCTCATTCTCAAATTTTACCCGACTACAATCAACTACAGTCGCCGACACAGCTTCTCACATCACAGTTTAAAGTCGACTTCTAATGACAGATTTTTGAGAAACTTATCATGGCAATATGATTTACTCCCAGAGTTTTTGCCAGACAACTGCTGAGAGAAAGCCATATTTCGTTTTGTTCCAAATGTTTAAGCTGGGGTTTGAAGCACAGTCTAGCGTCTAATATGCCAACACACTAACTACTAAATTAAGGGTACTGCTTTCACTCCTACTGTAACATACAAGACCATTGAGACCATTGAATCAGCTCCGTCAGTAAAAGACTCATACTTTATTTTGTCACCACTCGGGAAAATTATTGCGTCCAGATATTTGATATGTTCATATCGCTGCTACCAACTAGCAGGGTTCCCCTATTCTAGTTCCAACTTATAACAACAATGAATCCATCCGGAATTTAATTACCTTAATGTCGTCGTTTTAATACAGTTGCATATCATCCATCTATGTTTCCTGCAATACTACCCGGAACTGTCCCTCAAAAACAAACGCACTTCTAAGCTATATACGGCCCTAAAACAGAACTTGAAGAATACCTGGCCTAATTACTTATGGCTCAATGCAGTTTAGTCTTTTTGAAGTCACCGTAGTCTAGTAAGTAGTATACTGGCCACGGTTAAAATCCCACGGCAGACATCTCTAACAAAACGAAAAAAATATTTCTTAGGCGATTTCCTCTCAGCAGCAGATTTCCGACAAAAACTCTGAGAGTAAATAAAATTGCCATGAAAAGTTTCTCAAAAAAAAATCTGTCGTCCGGAGTCGTCTTTAAACTGTAGGTCCACCCTCTCATGTATAAAATTCGCATACACTACATATGTGGTGTGAGAAACTAAGTCGTAAATCTGACTGAAGGTCAATTATGTTATGTCTATACACTTATCCTCCGAATGGACAGATACTTTGAGACAGTCCTCTAAAGTACTAACCCTGTAATGAGTATAGTTTTCCATTTGTAATCTGTTATAGGGAATGTAAATAGTAAAGAGGTACACTCATCTGAAACCCATAGCAGTTGATTCTCATTTTAAGAGCTCTTAATCTCTTGCTCTTTGGGCAACTTTAAAATTTGCCATCAGATTCGGAAATTTGAAAGATGTCTCTGAAAAAGTTTTGCAATTTACAGTAAACGTTTCCAAAAGGGTTTGAGTGTAAAATCTAAATAAAACTACGGTCATTAAGCGAATAGCCAATCTTATAATTAATCATTTAACTTGTAATTTTACATAATTAGAAACGATAAGATTTATAATTATAACGTAACAATTGCTTCTATACATCTATCAACGTAACAATTGTCGGGTAATTCTTGCAGCAGCGATTTCCTTAGTAATTTTTATTATAATATATGATAATATTTATATAATTGTATGTCTGTCTCTCTAATTATTTTTTTATTACAGTTAAATACCGAGGATAGATTCAAATAATTTGTTTTATTAAAAAAGAAAAAAAATTTAATTAAATAAACAGCTCTACAATAATTAAATGCAAATTTATTTTATAATAAAAATCGAAGGCATTCATGTGATGGAAGTTAGTTGTTTATTGCAGTAATAAAATAAAAAAAAATCATATTTATAAAAAAATTAATAAATTTAATAAATTATTACTTTTAAAAGAAATATTTTCGAATTGCCGAAGCCCATACGAATAACGATTGCTCATATTTACGAATAATTTAAGAAGACATTTTATTACCAATAAATAATAGTTACGTTCGTTTAAAATATTAAAGAAAGCTTAAGAACACACCAGTTTAACTTGCTGTCAGTGTTGTCGCAATCGGTAATGGATCTACATTGGTGGAAGGAATAATTGTGGCATGAAATGTGTGGCAAGTTGAACCATCCTGTTGAAATCAAATATCGTTTGCGTCAATACCATGAAAGGTGGGTACAAAAAATCGGTTATCATGGTGCAATAGGTATCTCCATTGACCGTGATGATTGCGCCGTACCCATTTTCAAAGGAATATAGGCATATGATGCCTCCGCTCCACAAACCACATCAAACAGTCACTCGTAATGGATGCATTGGCTTCTGTAAGATCACTTGTGGTTTTTCTGAGCAACAAATACGGCAATTTTTCTTGTTAACGTACCCACCAAGATGAAAATGAGCTTCATCCGAAAATATGATTTTTTGGTATCGTGCAGTTTCCCTTTGGTACAGAAAATCCCCAACGTTGACCAAGCACAAATCATAGAATGACATAAGTATAACCAGATTCGAAACAACCGATAGTTCAAATTTAAACTGATAGATGGCTCACCTGATATATGTATATATAGCCTTTGTACCAACGCTGGATTAGTATATCCTTTCCTAACTTATTAATGCTTCCTCAACGTGCTTGTTTGAATTGTATTTCTATTTTCTTTTTTTCTTGTGCCTTTAATTTGTTTTCGAAATCTCCATCCTCTAAGTACCGTTACTGCGAGCACGAAATAAAATGGCAGTACTGACTCCATTTTTAAGGTTATTTCAAGACAAGTTAATCAACCAATCAAGACAATCAATTAGAGTCTAAGCTCTTTAGGTGGATCGCATTAAAGACCAATTTACACTATAAGGGTTTACATGCGTAAAGTTGGAGAAAAATATTACCGAATTCCATTCGTATTTTATAAATGGCAGTAAAAATCTTACGACTGACTTTAGGCGTTTTTTCAATTAACAGAATACCAATACCTGACTCCCAAAAACAAAAAAATAACCGTCATGTTAAGTTCTCTCAATACCATCCGTTTTCCATCCAAAAACTTAACACGTGCGATTTATATGTCCGTCTAAATTCCCCTTAAGCAGTTACTTTTTCGGATAACTCTCAACAACCATGAAAACTGGACGAGTAGAAACAATTCAGGCAGCCTCGAGTTATATTCTAAAATAGTTAGTATAAACCTGTTCTTAGACTCCACATTTAAAAAATCTTCCGAAAATTCTGAATTTCTACCTGACAATTTTCCAAGTGGAAATTAACGCCATTTAAATATACCATACCTGAAGGGAACGTCTTCGTAGAACGTCATGAGGCATGGTTTAATCGATCATGATCACCTAAAAAATGGTGTGTAAGTTAGGAAACTTTAATACCTTTATATTTGCAGCGGTCCCTTGTCATGAGAGTTATGCAGATATCCGGCAAAAAGAAATCTAAATGTGCGTCTTTTTGGTTCTAAACAAATCTTAGGAAATACCTCGATACTTACAAGAAAGATTCGCTGCTTACTAAAGTAATTGTGTCGGCAATCAATAGACCAAACGGTTCATTATACTTAACGAGCTAAACTCGAATAAACTGCTTCCGCTAAGTAGACTAGAAGTAAGCATTTTAACGGCTAACATTATGGACGAAAGTACCACTTGAGCAAAATTGATCTTTCTGAGATAAAAGTCTAGTCTTTCTTGCAGAATTGTGCCTCCACATAAACTAGGGAATGCGAACCCTCGTATAGTGTTCGAAGACTTTATATACATAAGGTTGGAAGGCATGGGTTGTAGCAGGCTTTACACAATAAATCTTCTTTGGTCACAGTGATTTCTGGTCTCAAATATATTAAGAAGGATTAGTGGTTCAAAGTGTTATCGGTTATAGTAGGTTTTCAATTCTTTAACTTTTCCTTTTGAAATATTTTAATAAAGCAAAAATTAATAATTTATACTTTAAGAGCATATTTTCAGTTTTTAAGACTTTGTCTGATGAAGGACTTTTTTAAATAATGATTTTATTATTAGTATTATTTAAAAAAAATTAAAATTTTTTTGATTTGAACAATAATATTTCTTTCAGTGTCTTTTGTTTTTCACTTCAAATTGATTTCCTTGTTCATTCAATAACAATGATGATGGTCATCAACTCGAGTACGTTATTTTTTTTCCGTTCACATTCCTTTTATTTCAAAAACTTGTATCATTTTGTTGTTGGTTTTCCCTATTTTTCAATTTACGTTTAATTGTTATGTTGTTTTTATTTTCTTAAAACCGCTCTATAAAGCCATTTTCATTTATTCTCCTTTAAAAACCAAGGTTCAGTCTTTTTATTGCGGGTTTCACAGCACATTTTTGCTATTGCTGCAATTTTTGGTGGGAAAGGCATGTTTCTTCTCACATTATATTGGCACCACGTCAACAAAAAGACGAGGAACAAAAGTCACTTAACACATAAACAAATACTTATTGACGGCTTTGGTCACAACAAAATTTGGTAAAAATTACGACAAAATTCTGAAAAAAAAAAAATATTAAATTAACAGAGAACACGCATTTATTGACAGTATTTCTATCTGAAAGCGATATTCTTTCAATAATGAAAACTTCATATTTAGTCCAATATTAATACAATCATAATTTATGTATATATTATAATTAATCGATAAATATTTTATTTACTCATGAGGAAACCTGTTAGATATACTCATTGTTAAAAACCTGTGAATTGAAATTGTTCAGTGGGCGCTTTGAAACTTTATCAGTGATGTAGGTCCTTTATGCGTCTCAAGCCTTTGGAAGCTACGGAACACAGTTACTACGAGGCAATCCTTCGAATATTGAATGGTTGAGGACGGAGGTGGTATTGTCTTTTGTAAGAAATCTATCGCCGGACGATGAGTGACAATAACGTTTCTGTTGTTGTGTTTTAAAACAGTCATTCAGTTCGGTTTATTCTTACGGTTTTTTAGCATGCGATACGGCTCTCTCAAGACAATACACCAACTCCGATCAACAGACATCAGACTCTATGTCATGATGATCAAAAAAACATCTGTCTTTTTGCCTAATCATTTGATTGCACATGGCGAGTTTTTCCTGGACTTTAAGCCTGGGAGTTTCTTGATATCGATTGACGCTGGTAGGTAACTCATAACCAAATTCCAAATACTGACTATGATACATATTTGCAGAATAGCCAATTTATACGGAATATAAAGACACAAGAAAATTTTTGAAGCCCCAATGCAGAGTATACTTTACACCGTTCTTGAAGAAGCTGAAACTGCAGTAACTAGCTGCACACCATATAAGTAGTCTAACTAAATTAGCAAGAAAAGTCTTAATCCAAACATCTTCGCTTTGAGAGCTAATTCATCCCCTGTTTGGGTTTTAGTCTAGGCTGTGAGATGCAACCTGAGCATAAACCCCAGTAAGATGGAACATGATTTATATCAATGTTAGGATAAAGAATGACGGAAAGTCTAGATGATATGTATCAATGTCGAAATTTCATATGTACGATTTAGAGCCTTCCGCCTAAAATCATCAGTTGAATCTCTTAGGCGATTGTTGCAGTAGTTAATACGTATGAATGTGTAGTTTGGTGGAATGCCTTCAACAAGAATTTCCAACGGAGGATTTGAATAAAATTCAGCGGACCGCCGCCTTAATCATCGCCAACGTGGGAAGAGTTGTCCTCACGCTGCTCTCTTGATACTTTGCTGGCTGCCCGACTCCGCTTAATCTGCATGTCAAGTAAATCGGCTTACAGCGAACAGCGCTCTACTAGAAAATCTTGTATTTTGAACGTCTTTTTCCCAATAGAGGCGAAAGGAATTATATAATGCTCGAGACGATGTATTTTGTGTGGGTTACAGATTCTAATCTCGGATAGGATGCTGTGGGACATCATCTTCACTGATGAATCAAAGTTGAATGGATATAGAGTTTTACAGGGACTGGAGTTTTCTTAAAAACATGCCAGATTTGAGCTTCATTTTATATCAAATAATAACTCTAGCGTTTTTGCAATCTTGAAAGCCCATGAGGCCGTAACTGGCCCAGATGCTTCAAATGCAGAATCTTAAGTGATCTTCGTTGGCAGTCAGGCCCAAGGGCTCATTGCGTCTATCTGGTGTAAATCATGACTGGTGCGCAATTGTAAGGAATCTATAAAAACCTCCGGACCAGTATAGATATGACTCTGTCGGATTGCGGAAGATGGATCAGGGAGAAGAAGCAGAAAAGTTGGGAGGATTGATTGGATTGTTATGTATCTAGGGATATTGAACTTCTTAAACAATGTTACAGCAGACTTGCTTAGATAAATTAAATGTAAGATTTGTTACTGGGTTTTCTATGGGGCATTTCTAGGTTAAATCGTTGAATAGGAGAACATCTACTCT
>QOCX01003858.1:0-16275 GCA_005959815.1 Sarcophaga bullata | reverse complement strand
AACCACAATTTAAATACTTGACGATTTAATGCGTTTATAATGCCAATAAACCTGCCATGATTTTTCTATTATCCAAGCGAACATAATCACATAGTCAATGTGAACTATTGAAACGACAATCAAACAAAAGAGTGTGAAAGTTGTCCCTTATTGCCAGTTTCTATAATCGTAATGGTCTAAAAATGCTTTTTGTTCAGTGACCTGTTCCATTTGGCTGCCATTAACTTTAATATGTTTATGGTAATGGGGGGTTCGTTTATGGTATTTTTTTTTTTTTTTTACAAAATTTTTCTTACACTTTTACTAAGTTTTTTTTAAAAACTCTCATCAATAGTCAATTTCAAATTGAATATTTTTCTTTTTAAAACGGAATAATTGACACTCAAACATATACGAAAAATGTGAACCTTAGGACCAGCCATTCAGCCAGTCATCGAGCCATTGAATGATATTCGATCGAATCAAAGAATCTCTGGCATAATAATAGAAAAAAAAATTGGAAAAACTCAAAAGTAAAATCAAACTCCAACTACAACTGAAGCAATTCAGGCAATTCTATACTCGTATGTTTTAATGTAAAACACATTACGTATGTATGTATGTATCTCTTACCATCATAGCATTCGAGTGGGGCAATATTCCTTTCCATACGATTCAATTCAATTCAATTGAGTTCAAATGTCAGTACAACATAGCCCAGCAACCCAACTCGACATGACCACTGTATTGTGTGTAAGTGTTGTGTTTTTCCTTTTTCTTCGTTTTTTTTTTTTGAAGAAAGGAAATTTTCCTTAAAGAAACTCTGTAAGAGGAAACAATACTCTCAGGAATGGTAAAAATATTAAACAGACACATAATAATGCAAGAGAAGAGAAAACCTCCTACACATAATAAATGTAGAAAAGCAAAAAATCAGACATCAAGCCAGAGACAAACAATCAGAAGAAAAGAGAAAGAAAAAGAAAAAAAACAACAACAACAACAACATAGCAAAACTGAATGAAACAGCCAATCGCCAATTGGCAATTGCGTATTAATAGTCAATAAAAGAATCTGTTACAGCAGGGAAAAAACTTAATGATAGTAAAAAAAAAGGTTACTAGAAAATCATGAGAAAATCATGTAGAGAGGAAAATATAAAACGGAAAACTTCATAAAAATATTTTTTATAACAAAAAGAAGCAAAAAAGATAAAAAAATACAAAGAAACTAGAAAAAGGAATTCAATTTTTATTTATACAATATTTTGTTGAAGTTTGGTTGAAAGAAGAATTAAAAAAATCATACAAATGAAAGCTACAGTCGATACATCATAAGTGTAATACTACGCCTTATCATCTACCATATTTTCTTTTACATTTCAGCCTCGTGGAATTTAATTAAATTCTCCAAAATAAATTCAATCATGGTTTTATTTATATGCCCGGATGTGGTATCAGCCAAAGGATCCTAAGCATTCCCCTAAGTGTAGGGGTGTTACTCTTCTTAATTCCCATAGCTTTGAGAGTCTAATTTTAATATTAAGGTGATTAAACTCATTTACCTCTCAATAGTTACAACAAAAGCTATAAGTGTATGATATGTACATATTCAGCTCGGGAAAATTCATAAAGAGTTCTTGGAGTACCAATACGCTTTTTTCAATCAGGAAAATGTGTAAGTTTGTGTGCATTAAGGTCTAAAGGTGTAATTTATAGTCGAAATGATAAACTGAACGTGCACTTCATTGTCGTGATGCAATGCGAACACATCATGATTTAAACCAGTATTGGTTTGATACCAAGACCATTACGCGATGAAGCCCGTATCATTACAACCGATTGCATGGTATAAGTTTCCCAGGAACGTTTATTTCACGATGACACTACCGTACCTTATATTGAAAGTCAATTGAAAAGCATTATTCGTCAGGGGGTTATTGCATTAATCACATCGCTGATACTAAGAAATTTTTTCGCATAGCCTGGTCAAATTATGCCTTCCAGTTTTGGGTGAAAACAACATTGTAAAGTCCAATTTGGACCTCTCATCGCAGTGATATTTCGATGATATTCTCTGATTATGGTGGTTCTAGCATTGGGCTAGATAATAGAATCCTTTATGTATTCCTGTTTTAAAATCACAACCATAAGTGGATTCAGGTAGTGTGTAGTCAATTAAGAGATTGAAATCAATAACAATAATGTGCTGGCGGAAATGTATGGAACTGCTATAATGGACCCCCTAGGTTTCAAGTTTCTCTTACAATATGTCTTTGTGGTATACTGAGTAATTATGTTTAATCTGTTAGGTGGTCCGATGAACTGAGCTCGGTATACCTGCGAAGCTGATAAGGCTATGCAGAAAGACGTTGGACAATTCCTGCAGCTCCATTAAGGTAGCAATGAGACCTCTCCATACCTTTTGATAGCGTGCGAGATTTCAGACAATGCGTACCTTATCATGCGACCTCTTCAACTTCGTTATGGAGAGTGTTTTGCGAAAGGTGGGAGTGCATCGCAATGACACTATTTTCATAAAAGTGTCCAGTTACTTGCATACGCTGACGGCATTGACATCATGGGGCGTACGAAGCGAGATGTTACTGCTGCCTTATGTGCTATGGAATGGGAGTCTACTAAGATGGGTCTGGCAGTAAATGAGGGCAAAACGAATCATATGTTATTGACAAGTAGAGACGTGCGGCGTAGTGGATCTCAGATTATGGCCAATGAACTATACTTTCGATATAGTCAAGGAATTTATTTATCTTGGCTCCACCGTTACCACCACCAAATTATGACAGCCTGGAGATCAAGCGCAGGATTATTCTTGCCAACAGGAGCCACTATGGTCTCAATAGGCAATTGAGTAACAGAGACCTCTCTCGTGCGACAACCTAATACTCCACAAGACCTCATTCATTCGTGCTTCTTTATGCGCAGAGGCAGGGGCAATGAGAGTATTCGAGAGAAAAGTCCTACGTAAGATCGTCGGTCCAGTGTGAGTTGGCGAAGATTTCTGCATCCGATATGACAGTGAGCTGTATGAGTTCCTCAACGTCATAGACATTTGCAGCGTATTAATATCTGGCGGCTGCGGCGGCTGTGGCGGCTCGGCCATGTCCTTCGAATGGGGAGGATGCTCGGCGAGACGGGTATTTGAGGCGAGGATCTGCGAAAGTCGGCGAAGAGCACGACCTTGTATTCTTTGGAAGCACCAAATTGAGGAAGCCTGTCATCGATTGGGGTAACAACTGCGCAGGTACGCCAGAGCATAGGCGCCTGGAAGGATGTGTTGCGGCAGGCCGAAATCCATTAATCGGGTTGTTATGGCCAATTAAGTAAGTAAGTAAGTAAGTAAGTTTCGATGTACAATATGTACATTATTTCAGTTAACTTTCATATTTAACTTTATATGGGATTTATATCTTGTAAGAGAATACTTTAATCATATATTTAAAGGCATTTTTTTTTCTAGAATATCTCGATATATATCAATACAAGAGAAATATAAAATAAAATATAAAAAACAGATACCAATAGCTTATATAGACAGACAGACAAATAGACAAATAGACAGATGGTGTCTGCTCTAACATTATGTATGTATGTGGTCGCAGCTATTTTATCTCCTGTGAAAACTTTTTCTGACAACTTGCAATACTTTACCGCACTCACACTCTAAGTCAGCGTTATGGAATTCATTGAAAGGTTACATACGTTGTACATACGTTTGTACAAAAAAAAATATTTCATTTTCATATTGCAGAATACAGTCATAGTTTGTTAATAAAAAAATTAAAAAAAAATAGGAAAAAACTACCCTTAATGGCAGGCAAGGAATAATAAAAAGAATATTTTATACGAACAAAAAAAAAAGAAAAAATGGAGAAAATAGGAAAAAGGATGAAAAATTATGTGAAAACAAATTAAATTGTTCAGTGATTTGGAAAATATAGATTTCAACAATATTATTGGCTATTTAGAGTTGCCCAAATCTTACAAATCTTACAAGGAAGGTTGATTTTACAAAGCTGCTAGCCGTTGGTGGTCGGCGAACACCTTCTTTTTTTTTTTTTGGTAGTGCTTTGCAGAACGAAAATTGTTGAGTTCAAAAGATAAGTTTATGTGTACATGGGTCTAGAGAGATTTTATTTTTGTTTGAAGTAGAGTACTTCACTTACTTTTTATAAAGCATGGAGAACTCATTAATAATTGCAACAAAAAAAAGGAGAAAAACTATTATGACACGCACTAATCGTACCTTAAAAGCGTCTGACAATAACATACATACAGTCAGGTTGTTTGTTTGATTTAAGCATGGAATGGCGGAACCTACAAGCCTTTAAAGTCTTCTACGAATCTGCTAAGAAGAACTCGCTGAAGAAATATTTTTTTCATATTTTGTTTTGATGTCTGACCGGGGATTCGAACTGTGGCCTTTCGTCTAATAAGCCAACACACTGCCTACTAGACTACGGGACAGTCAGGATTATCATCTAGTTTCTCAAATCACTTATGTCTGTGTTTATTCGATTTAATCATGAGAATTTCTGAGAATTTTATTAACTCTCAGAAACTTTCTCAGCAATCTGTTGAGATAAAACGCCGCAGAAATTCTTGTTTTCAAATCTCCATAACCAAATGGCCATATTTTTAAATTCATTGCAAGCCATGGTCTACACAACACAATTGTTTGTACATCTTCCTCATGCAGTCAGTATTTGCAGTTAGAAATTGGGAATAGAAAAAATTTTGTATGTTAACAGGCAATAATTGACATTTAACTGACAATGGTTTTTATGGTAAATAATAGACATCAAATAATCATTATTATTGAATTTCTGATAAAAGAAAAAAAGAAAAAAAAACCAGAAAAGAAAACATTTACATGCAGTAGCATGGGGAAAAAAGCATAAAATCAGCAAAACATATGACAATCATCATTTCGATTTGTATGATTTGTATGCACATGTCAATAACAATACAAGCTACAATGAGAGACAACAATCATAAAAAATGTTAAAAAATTTTCCAATGATTTCTATCCGTTTTACGCAAAGCCATTCAAAACAATTTTACTTTATTTTTCAAGGGTTTTTCAAACTAAAAATCGATTAAAGGACAATAGGCATGAGATAATATTTTACATAAATAAACTGTGCCCTGTAAACTTAAATGAAATAAGAATTTAAAGATTAAAGAAATTACAATCAGACGTCAGACCAAATTTGAATAAATTTAGCGCACCTCTCTTCTACAGCCTGAGGTTTGATGACTGGCTTTAAAGAAAAAGTATCCACAAACCCCTATTAAGCGTATTATAAGGAAGGCGTTCATAGAATTATAAGATATTGTTAATGACGCCCCCCTATCTTTGTCTACAAATGAAACAAGATGTATAGTGACGAGTACATCAATGTATACCTTGATACCATGATGCCATTATGAATATAATATCGTTCAAATGCTCTCCACGAGTTCTCTTGGCAAAGTGTATTGAAAATTTTCAATCCTCCATGACTCTGAGGATAAATCAGGCTGACATCGAGCAAGGCTGGCTTTCAGAACCACTGTGGTTTATGCTTCATGCCATACATTTGAGATTAATAAAACTCCACAAAAAAAACAAATCGAAAGGTATGAAAATCTATGATATCGTTGGCTGGTTCATATCACCTCTACATCGAATGGCAATGTCCTCAAATTACTCGTGCAAAATATGCAATATGATATGTAGGATCATCCTTATAGTTTATGTTTAGGGTGGAGTGGTACCTCTGATAGCAAAAAGCTCGCTTGAGCACGTATAGCGGCACGTTGTGGCGCCAGAGGTGGACGCAGACCCTGTACTGACCAAGTTCTATCGAAACCAGGGAAGAGAAAGAATTCGGTCAGCGCAAGGGCTGCACAACATCATCCTGATAAAACCACATATCGTTCGTGTGCATATTAACCAATTCAGGCTAAAATATGATATAACCATCGCTCTATAGTGCTCGCTGTTCACGGTTTTGCACTACTCGCGGTGTTGCGTTACTCAATATGGATCGATGATGCCTCCCGCCCAAAACAAACATAATAAACGGTGACTTTTTAGAATGAATTGGGCCTGATATTATCCTCCTCCCTATATATACAGAAATAGGCCTCATCACTGAAGATGATGATTTTGAAGCATTTGCATAAGGTTTCCTGGGCAGTCAGAGCAATGCTGTAAATTATGTAAAGGATCTTCCAATTCCGAATTTCTAACTATGAAAGTTGATAACGGACATTTGTTAAATTAGTTGTCATTGACGTATATTCGCAAAAGGTGATCTGGGACATGCTAACTGCCCCCTTAATGGGAGGACCCTTTACATAATTTAAGCATTGCTTTCCTTAACTGGCAAACACTATACAAGTGGCTGCGAACGCTGAAATGATACTGAGTCTCAGGAGATCAGGAGGAGTATAGGAGATGTGGTCATACCAAGACGATTTTGATCTTCGTTTGATCGATTGCGTGTTACCCAAACACCGCCTTCGTTCTTATTTTATAACGAAGATATCGATTAGGTCTCTTAGTAAAAATGGGTAAACACTTTCCAGAGAACTGCACCCAAGTATTCAGTGAGGGATCCCAATGACACGGCAAATACTAACGAAATATGCCAATGTTTTCTCATAAAATCATTTGAATAAAAACGAAATATTGTATGAAACACAGAAAATAGTTTCAAATTTATAATTTCTTTTACTCGTTGTAATCTTTTTTTTGTCGCTAAAATTCACAAATTTGTTGGCACCAGTTTCGTTTAATTTAGACTTAACGAGTAACTAAATTACTTGACAAAAGACTCTCTTCTTTTTTTTTTTTGCTTTTTTAAGACAAAAAGGAAACTTTTCTCTTAACTTAAACACCTAAAAAGTGATTTAATGAATTGCAAAAATACACTCAAAAACCAAGCACTTAAACAACTGCAACAAATAATTTCGTATTCTTTTCTCTCTTTTTTTTTCTCCCATACAACCATTACTTTCGTTGATTTCCTTTAAATATCGAAACAAAGAGAGAGTAAAGAAAAGGAAAACTTCTTGGAAAAACTTTTTAACGCACAGACAAAATCTATTTATTGGAATTTATTAAGAAGAAGCCAAAAATTGTATTCATCCGTTAACTGTCAAATTATGGCTGTAAAACTAAACGATACAACAACAATACGATTTATATACTGCCACAGCATTAACATCATTGGCATTACAGTATAGGAGAGAGAAAGTTTTATTTACGATGGTGGTTCTAAGTTTTGAAAAATTTAAAAAAAAAAATGATGAAAACCGGCATACTTTTAAAATTCATGTTTTAAGCTTTGAGATGCCAGGAGATTTTGGTGTATAAGCAACATGTAGGAGAGCAAACATATTTAACTCAAAAACAGATCAGCGGAAGAGACGTCAATAGAATGTTGACAGATGTTGCATTTATAAGACACCATAGACACAAGGTACACGTCAAGGCTGTGGACTCAATTCTAAGAGATTTGTTCAAGAAAGCAAAGCAAAGTAAATCTTATGGCCGCAATCAACGCCAAGATCTATGGTATCATCTTGCAAAATTTATTTGATAAAATTTAGAAAAAATTCGCCACATTCCCGCGCTAGAAGTGAAAAGTAACGAACATTTTCATATTTGCTCAGTTTTTCTTTTTAAGTCGTTTAATTTTTAAACAACCCTCGTATCATTGATTTCTATTGTTGTTTTTTCTTTTAAGTTTTTATACAAAATGAGTTGGAAATATACTTGAGACTTCATGTGCTGCAAAAATCCTCCATTCACCTACTCAAGTCATTAACAATGGCCAACTTGATGAAGCAACATCTGTCAAATATAGTTTGTTTCGACAGATCAGGCAATCAATCAGATATAGTCTTCAATATTAGGTCAAATAATAAAATTGTTGTATCAAAATAAGTGTCCTACCGTGGCAATGTAGCTCTCATTTTTGAGTTTCCGTTCGCCATAAATTCCGTACGAGAGGACTGTTCATAATGTGGTGATAAATTCAAGTGTACAGGTTCAACCAATAACCATACATTGGCGAAATGTAAGATATTCTAAAAACATCTCCTTTGTGCAAAAGAATTCACTGTTTAGTGTGAATTTGGTGACTGGCTAGGTTAGATTAGGTCGGAGTGGTAGCCTCTGATATAGAAAAGCTCATTGACACGCATAGCGCCCCGTTGCGATGCCAACAGGTGGACACAGTCCCTGTATTGACAAGTTCTACCAAAGCCAGGGAAGAGGAAGAAGTCGGTCAGCGCAAGGACTACACAAAATGACTGGCTAAGTCATCTGCCCATATTTCGTTTGAGCACGACATTGGCCAGGCGTTACTGACAGAGGCAAGCACTTCATCAATTTGTTTTGACCTGAAATAGACGACGAAGGAATTAGTCCCCAAGAGGAAGGCATTACTACTGCATGTCACATTGGATCCTTTGCACGAGTGGTTTGAAATCGTTGTCGCCGTAGTCTAGGTGTTAATGTGTTGGCTTATTAGAACGTGAGGCCACTTTTGAAACCCTCATGTCAGACATCTCCAACCAAGCGATATATGGAAGCATGTTTTTTCCGGCGTCCTCCTCGCAGCAGATTCTCCAAAAAAGTTTCTCACAAATCTATCCTTCGGATCGACTGTAAACTGTATACCTCATCACTCATGTATTAAAAATAAGCAACACAACATAATCGATGTGGGAAGCTAGGTTGTAATCTCGATTGGAGGGTTGTAATTATCAATTGTGGTATGCTGCTATGTTTCTGGCTATAACGGTTGTGTGCTGTTATGATTGACGTGCTCGATCACAAATTCGATCTAAAAGCCGTAGGCACCAAAACCTGGCCGATAAATGAGCTGTTTTTATCTGTATTATGATTCTAATAGCGGTTTCGTCTCTGGCAAAACACTGTGAAGACGTATGTACTATTGAGTTGTATAATCGTCAAATTTTATCTTTCACAACACCGGCATTCAGATCCAAATTTGCCTCAAATATACGATTACTAGGCATTTCAAATACGTTTTTTGAATTTCCTTTAATCACGTTTGAGATTACTCTTCAAACAGTTGATCACTGAGAGATTTGTCTTAACCACGTTTAAACTCCAATGATATTTTATACTCGTAAACTAAGACAAAAGACTTCCCGAGTAAACAATAGCTTACTTAGGCGAACATCTTTCAAATGAGAGTAGTTGGCTACGTAAGGAAGAACAATTATTTGATGTTGAAAATTGCCTGAAATGGCTTATTTCAAGGCTCCAAAACTATACTGCTACCTATATATTGACCCAAATTATTAGGACGACCCTCGCAATTATTTATGTAGTTGAATATAGATAGTCTTTAACTTAGTTTTTGTGCCAAGTTACCTAAATGTCGTGTGAATTAAGGTATCGTGTCAAACTTAATTTAATTTTTTTTTTATATTTTTTTTTCCTTTCACATAAATAAAGTATATTAATAATTAACGATTGCAAACTTTATCTTCTTCTTCCTCTTCATATTTCTTCTTTTCTTTGCTTTGTTTTCCCAAAAAATTTTATTTTATTTGCTTGGTTAAGTGAGGTGCCAATATTTTGGGAGGTCTGGTTTGTCTTCGTAAAAGACGAAAATATGCAAGAACACAAGCTCAAGTTAAGCTCTAAAAAAAAGATAAGAGAAGAGAAGAGAAGGGAAGAGAAGAGAAAGAAATTTATGATAAAACGGAAAACAAAAAATAAAAATAAAACGTTTGAAAATATTCAAAGTAATCACAGGTAAGAGAAAAGTTTTATAATTTCATCTACTCACCTAACCCCCTCCTCTCCCTTACCAATGTTTCGTTTTCTTTGTCTTTTTGGATAAAAGATCAAAAGGTATAAGAAGCATACCAATACCACACACACATACAAAAAGATTTTCAAACAAAAATTATTCTTTTAAGGCCATGAAAGCAGGAAGAACGTAAAAGTTTCTTATTTTTTTTTAAATTTCTTTTTTAATTTTTATTTTCCTTGACTTTACACGTACAGACCCCCTAGCCACTAGTCCAAGCTATAACTCTCAGCAATTCATTGCAAAATTGAACTGAACAGTGATAGCTCAGTAGCGCAACAGTAGAGCAGCAGCAATATTTTCTTTCAATTTTTGTCTTAAAGCAGTTGAAGAAGAAGAACAAGTCGAAGGACGAATAAATTAATCTTGATAAAGCTTATGGAAATTATTTAAAATATTCTCCCTTCACAGATTGTTTTTTTTTATTGTTTGTGTAATTCTCTTCAGTAAACTTTTCTTTTTTCTTTTTGTAAATTAAATTGATTTTTTTTATTGTTTTGTTTTTTTTATTTAATAATCTGGGCAAAATTTGAAATGCATTCCTCTCTAAAATCCATTAAACATAATTAGAGTTTAGAATATAAGTACGCCCTGGTTAATTTAGCAATTATTATGACCATAGTTTTGTTTACATTCTATAGCATCCGTTACAGTCATGGAAAAATTTTAGAATTTTTCAATTTTATACCATTGCCGAACAACATCTGAAAAGAAAATGAGTTCAGGTTGAAGCTGGGGCAATCTAGTTGAAATGATAAGAATTCATGTATACATGCATACTTACATACTTAACTGGTTATTAAAACCGACGACCTAACCTCTCACACCACTGTGTGTTCATTCTACCAGAAGTGCCGCAGCCTAAAGTTGTTTATTCTCAAAGCTTTTGCTCTGTTGAGAGACAGTCACAGAAGATATATTTCTTCGTACTTAATTTTGTTGAAAATGCCTCTGGCCCGGGTTTTGAACTCTACGGCCTTACGTCTAATAATCCTACACACAACCTAGTGGACTATCTACTACTAGCATAAGCATAGTCACAGAAAATTTGTGAGTACACAAGCAAGGAGTAATGAAAATATTTTCGTGAACATGTTTCAATTGAATATTTCGTCTTTCATCTTCATTAATCTAAGATTTTTTTGTCAATTCAGTATCCTTTCTTTTTTTATTTTTTTAAGTGGCCATTAACAACCGATTAATGAATTTCGGCCTGCCGCAACCCATCCTTCCAGGCGCTCTGCAGTTGGTCACACTAATCGCTGATAGGACTTCCTCGATTTTCTCATTTCAAAACAAAAAATTCGTCCTCTTAGCCGACTTCCGCAAAATCCTCGCATCAAATATCAGTCTCTCCGGAGCATCCTCCTTCATACGAGCGACATGGCCCGCGCCAGCGCAGCCCGCTGGATGTTAATACGCTGCAAAACGTCTATGTCGTTGACTTCTCTCAAGTCTACGGCATCAGTGCTTAATAGAGTCTATGCCTCTGCGCCATAAAGAAGCACGGAGCGGATGAGCGTCTTGTTGAGTATAAGTTTTGTCGTTCAGAGAGACGTCTATGTTACTCAAATTGCCTATTGAGACCATTGTAGTATCTGTTGGTAAGACTAATCCTGCGATTGATTTCCAGACTGACATCATTTTTGGTGGTAACGGCGGAGTCAAAAATAAATAAATTCCTTGATATATATCGAAAGTAAGCCATAGGCCGGTAAATCCTGAGATCCAATACGCCTCACGTCCTAACTTGTCGATTGACATATAATTCGTTTTGCACCGTTCATTTACTGCAAGACCCATTTTAGTATGCTCAAGTTTAATAGCACTAAAGGCAGCAGTAACATCTCGCTTGGTACGCTCTATGATGTCAATGTCGTCAGCATACGATTCAGAGTGAACTGGTAGAAGTTAAAGAAGTTTCCTATAAAAATTATGATTGGTATTCTGTAATGGCAAGCGTACAAGAAGTCAGCTCGATACTTTAGATATATACCGACATGCATGAGTCCTTGGTTAGTGTTGTCTCTTTCTACATAGCTTCCTGAAAAAAATAAGAATAATTAGTGACGACCGAATTAAATTTATGGATTCTGTCCCCAAAACTCGTTAGTTTTTTAAAGCCCAGAATGAATCGCGATAATTTTTATTAACTGCCCTGCTTGCAAAGTCACCAGAGAGAACGTTCTACATCGATGGAAACAAAAGGTAATCAGAAACATTAAAATCCGGGCTAGAAAGCGGTTGGGATAAAACTAAATCCTATCCACTGTTGACGAAATAGTGCTTGAATAGCGTCACAATAGTGGCCGAGCATTGTCGTGATGGTAAACTACGACCACGTGCCTGGTTCCATATTTAATGTGTTTTTTGATCAATGCCTGGCTACAAATGAATTAATTATTGTCTGTAGAGGTCTCCCATTATAATCTGCCCCGGTTTTAACAGCTCATAATGGATCACATCCTTCTGGTCTACTAAAATAGCGAGCATTATTGGCGAGCATTACCTTGGCGAAGGAATATTCCGTTGTGCCCAAGATTCAGGTTGTCATTCTGAATTCAGTTTATGTCGCCAGCAAGAATTTAATACAAATCTCAAACCAAACCGCATAGTTGGTGTTAATTTTATACATGAGTGGCTGGACTTAAGTCGAATCCGAAACACAAATTTTTGAGCAATTTTTCAAAGCGACTCTTTCCAGTTGAAGTTTATGTGGCACCTAAATCTCTATCTTTTTAATGAATCCTACTGCTTTTAAACAATCTAAGTTGGCTATGTGAGTCTTGCCTAACGACTGTGAAAGCTCTGCTTAAATCTGATACAAAGCGATGATAGACTATGAGCTATTTGGTTTTTAATACACAAATTTTTTCGAGTGTATATGATGGCACTTATGGCATTTTGTATGTATTTTATAGATATTTTAGCTAAAACTGTATTTGTAGTCACGTATTTGTGGCTTATAAAATGCTAATCATAATTATATTTTTATCTTCTTACCATTCCTTTATTACCCCCTCCCCCAACCCCCATTCATATTTAACGTATTGCTATTATATGCTCGATATGGTAAGCCATTTAAACGTGGCATCAGTGATGCATATTTGATTTAAATTTTCTTCTTTTCAGTTTTACTTTGCAAAAATTTTAAATATTTTATGAAACCCAAGCCAATCAGAATTTTATTGAAGTTTACCGTCTCGCACTCAGTCATAAATAGTTGTTTGGATTGAGTGACACTTTGGTAGCAGTATCTCTCGTTGATCATTGGCTTTTGTGTGTGAAGATATGGTTTTGAGAATTTTTTATTATTTTCATATTATTTATAGGACACTATTTGTGCGTACTTAGCTTGGAGGATTTGACTTATAGGCTATTGATATTCAGAAATGTTTGGTGTTGTTGAGGGGAAGGATTTGTTAGTGAAGATTTAACTGTTTTAAGTGAATAATTTGATTTTATGTTGTAACTGTCCTGGTTTGTTTCGCGACTCATTACTTCTTTTGAGAAAGTTATGTACTGACGCTTTATGGTGTGTAATATAAGTCTTCTGTTATTTTGTACATTTTGTTTTGAGTCTCGAATAATGATGCGACAACGCTTGATTCTCAAGCGCGTGAAAATGTGTTGTTGAGAGTAAGATACTATTAAAATTCTAAGTAGATATAATGTTGTATTCCTCTTTGAGAGCTTAAGGGTCTTGCTAGTTCCTTTTATCTTTCCGATTGTATTTCTAAGTTCTGTTCATTATTCTGAACAAGCTTAGATACTGATAAAATAGGATGAGACAGCACTACTTCTGCATTTATTTTGATATATTTTGTAGCTTGACTGGCCTATAAGCATAGCTCGTGGAGAATGTCAGCTTCATCACCTACTACCTTAAGGTATGAGCAATGACTGAAATGGACAAGTGATGTATGATGACTTCCGTCATGAAATGTATTGGTTCACTTGTAATTAATACTGATGTGGTTTCATAAATCTGCCCATATTTAGGTTTGGATAATTTTTTCGTTGCTTTTGCTAATACATGATCTAACTATTGAGGGCGTAGTAACTTGTCATTCAATAAAAGCTTTCCTGTTCTGCTAATTGTTCTTATCTTTAATATGATTTTCCTAGTTATGATCAAGCTGAGACAACTTTGTATCGCCAGTCTTATCGACTATAGGGGCCATGTTTATGACATTTTTGTGTATGACATTGTTATGTAAGAGCAACAGTTCTTGTGCCGCAGATTGCATCAATATAGAGGCGCAGGGTTAACGCTGGCTATTTGCATTTTTACTTATTTGGTTCAGTTTTTCCTAGCAATTCTATCTTGAAAGGACTTGTAACTTGTCGTTCTGAAGAAGGAGTATACTTTGTGTAAAAATTAGGGACTTTGGATTCTATATGTATAATTTACGGAGTCAGCTTACTTTGAATTTTATGTCTTTTTTTAAATATCAATATAGTATTTAAATCTTCAATTATAGAGATATATGGTAGGTGTGATGCTGAGGATATTTCCCCTGGAATGAGCATTGATTTTTTTTTCTTCTGTATATCTTTGTGTCTTATTTTGGTTATGGGCCTTGTATTGAGCACGTTAGCATAGCTTTGTAGGTCAAGGTACAAGGTCAGTATAAACCCGCTAATTTAGAAAGAATTGTTATATATGATCTTCGAATTGACTTCATCATTTTTTTTTTTTTCTAATTCTTTCCTATGACTTTGCCATTTGCAAGTAAAATCAGATATTTCATTCAGAGTACAGTCTTGAGAAACTCATGAGAATAGAAGTGGACAGAAAGGTATCAATGAATAAGATCGAAAGGAGTATTTCTGCCATTGCTTCTAATCTTACGAGTCAATTCGTAGGCATGCTTAAATGTAAACAGTTTTTGGGAGATTGAAAATAGTTTAAAGAAGAAAGATAGGCTAACAACTGATGACCTACTCTTTGGTAGACTCGTATTCTATTTCTTTCTGGACGTATTCTACTCTTCATATTGATGTGCTCATCAGTTCTTACGTACTGTAAGGTAAGATATATTGTTGTTGTTTTTAAAAAAGCACAGACAACATCTCTATTCAGGCTTAAGGTATGCCATTAAATCGAGCTTAACGCATGGAATTATTCTATAGCTTATGTAACAATCGGATTATGAAGGATGTCATTGCGGCCCAATAAATTCCATTGAGTGTGCTGAAAAATTTCGTCAAAGACCCGCTTAGAATCAAGAAACATTTGTTGAAAGCGGGCTCGTATACATGACAGCGTTTACAGACTTAATTGAACTGCAATTCCTAAAATTTCTTACGCAGAATTGAGACGAGCGTTTAGAGAACTAAGATGAATGTTAGCAAGCATGAAAGCTACTGCAACTGTTGCAGTTTTTAGGTGGCATTTTTTCCTTCCAATTATCCGAAACTGATTTCTAACCTCTGCTTTAACGCAAAGTTCAAACGATATTTTATAGACTGAGGCAATTCTGCAGCCAAGATCTAGTGGGGACACCTGGGCGCGTTGAAGTATGCTCGACAACAGTTTTCAGGCAACAGTTACCAGATTAACGAGAGAGGTGGAGTTCATAGAACTAAACTCCTTCCCTATTATTTGATTAGTATTCGGCAACAGTTGCCCTAGATTAATGTCCCTTCTCTTCTTTTTATGTCGAATTAATGAGAGCTTCATAAATGTAGCTTAGGGGAGTTGAGTATTTGAATATTGTTCACTGATTTTGATATGTTTTGATATCATTGGAGTGTAATATCCTATGTAGATGTAATTTTTTGCAATTTCACTGGCAATATTGTGATATTTTTTTTTTAATTGCAAAACAAATAACCTTTACATTAATTCTTTAGTTTATAATTTCAACAAATATTTTATGTAATTATTACAACATTTAATTAAAATAATTCCTGTTTTCTTTCTCTTTAAATATAATTTTTTATGCTTTTTTTTCAATGTTTTATAAAAAAAAAATAGGAAATAATTCCATTTAATTATGGCTTCAAACATATAAAAGTCATAAAAATTAAAGACTGGAAAATAAAAATAAAAATGAATTTAAAATAAAATTAAAAATAAAACAACATTTAATTGCAATTTGTTACCAACACATAGATGACATGGATTTTTAGAAATGTTTCACATTAAAATTGTCAACTTTATAAATAAATAATTCGCACTGTGCAAGTAACATGTACGCGATTAAATATTAAAACTTTTTTTTTATATCCTAAAGCCACACACAGACAGTGGAGATACGGCAATGTAAAGCTAATACCGATATTGGTAGACTTAACTTGATTATTTATTTATTTCTTTACATGTTCCATGGATTAGTTTAAAATAACAGATTTTATAATGGAAATAGCCTAGCCTACTTATACCGGGTACTTAGGTGCAAATTTATTTAAAACATCACACATCA
>QOCX01003857.1:0-16278 GCA_005959815.1 Sarcophaga bullata | reverse complement strand
CATTCCTAATTGTAACTGCCTTAAATAATGCTAAAACACATTTTTTAATTTGATCAAAATCACCGGGAATAAAGTCTACATACAGCGGTGTAGGTAGACTTATTCCTTTGGCTGTAGATCAATAATAAATCTCTACGACAGCAGACTACATAACAGCTTGCCATGCGAAATAGAGATTATTAGAGCTGATTTTGAATGGAAACCGAAAGAATGGATCACGTAACATATGGTTACACTGCACAAGAAAAGTATTCGAACAAAAGTTAAAATCTTAGAATTAGAAAAGTAATCGTTGACAAATCTTTGTTTCATTGAGAACAATTTTAAAAGAACACTTTTTGAAGTTAAAAATTGTTTCACTGATGAATGCGTTTTTTTTTTTTATGGCCATCAGCTAGCAACGCCCAGGTAATACCATACAACTGCTACAAATTTGCGTAAAAGAATTTTATTCATAATGTTTTTAAGGTCTGTCAAGAATTTTTGATGCCATTTATTTCTGTAAAGAATATTATTTCCTTAAAACATTCTTATGCAGTAAATGCATCATAAACCAACATTCCAGTTTTGTAATCAGTCTTGCATTTCAAAAAAAATTCTCATTTTTTTTTCTGAATTTTCAAAACAACAAATTTTTTGATTTAACAGTGGATAACAAATAAGATTTATTATGTTATTTAAAAAAGAAAAAACAAAAAAAGTTAAAGAAAATCTTTAATTACTGCAAACAAGACCAAAGTAATAATTTTCCATTCACATTCGGGTAATGGTTAAAACTTTGGTTTCTTATTGGCAACGGTGATATAAGTGGTACATAGATATGTACATACATAGCATACATACATACATATTTATTTATTTAGAACAAAGAAATTATTCTTTTATAGAACATTTTTTATTCCTTTCTGTTTATTTAATTTCAAAATAATTTCTAAATGTCATGGTTTTAAGTGACACTTAAAAATTTAATGATGCCAACACAGAAATAAACACAAGAAAAACCCAAAAAAAAAAAAAACACCTCAATTAAAAATAAACGTGCGTATACCCATTTCTACATTCATTTCATTTAATTTATCATTGTATCAACATCATACCAGTCCATCCCCAGCTCAACCCCCAGTCTATTCCATGTCATTTCATTTGTTCATTTAATTCTGAAACAAATCTTAAAGTGTCATGCATGATGTTGTAGGCGTTGCGTTTTGACTGTTGGTCACCTTTATTTTATGTCAACATTAAACAAAAAAAAAAAAAAATTGAAATAAAAACAAAACAACAAAACTGTCTCTGATTTTATGCTGTAATGTTGATGAGGGTTTTTAATAATATTAGTAAAGCGAAGTAAAGAAATCAAAAAATATACGAAAAAATAAAATAAAAAATGAAATGAATTTATGCTGTCTTTGAATTATGGAAATGAGGCCTATTTTGGTATGATTTTTTTTTTTCTGTTCTTGTGTGTGATTGCATTCCAACTGTATTTAAAACATATGTATGTTTGTCTGTTATAAATATTTCATATTGACTGCCAATTGGATCCTCATCAGCGATACTCCTTTTACCAGCAGTACAATCGTCTCTGATAGTCAGGCTTCTATAAGATCTCTATCGAGTGTTATGATTAACTCTTGCCTCGCTAGGAAGTGTCGCTGCTGTTTTGACGTTCTCCCTGGGCGCTTTAGTGTCTCACTTGTCTGGGTTCCTGGGCACAGTTACATTCCAGGCATCTGCCGGGTCGGCCAGCTCGCCAGAGCTTGTGAACTCCATCCGGAACTCACGTCAATCGATTTGTGTATGCCGTTTACATAACATAACATACATAATTGGTCATTACAACAATTTTTAGTCAGGTTTACGACATAGCTTTTCACATCACTGATGTTGTCTGCGTCTGGGTCCTCCTACAGTCTAAAGTCGATTCCAAACAATAGGTTTTTTGAGAAACTTTCCATGGCAGTTTTTTTTTACTCTCAAAGTTTTTGCCAGAAATCTGCTGAGAGGCAGTCGCCAAAGAAATATTTTTCATATTTTCGTATTGATGTCTGACCTGGACATTGAACCGCAGCCTCACAACTAATAAGCCAACGCACTACCTACTAGATTACGACGACTACACTTACCACTTAGTCACTTACCTCGCTTAAATTGGCCATTGAGCAAAAATTCTTTCAGGACGCCAACCTATTTTGGTTTAATTAGGTCCCACTGCCCGACTCATAAGGCCCACCTACCAACTACTGGAACTTGATCGCAATGCCATCTTGATCACACTAGCCATGCTTACAAGTCATTGCGCTATGGGAAGACACATGGAAAGATTGCAGTTACTATTTAACGACTTCTACCGTAGCTGTGGATCTGCTGAAGGGTAGGAAACTGTTATCCATTGTCTTTCTCAATGCTCAACTCTTGTGAGGAGCTCTACATTCCTTCTCAGCTTAAAAGAGTTATCATCCATTGATGTCTAGGATATAGCTTCGTTTATTAAACTTTCAGGCTAGTTATCCTGCGTAGAGTAGTCGTGCTTTTAATGTGCAGCCCTTGCGCTGATCAACTTTTTCGCTAGTTTGTTGGATTTCGGACGTCACAATGGAACGCTATGCGTGCTTAAGTGAACTTGGTATTTACAATGCTACCATTTCAATCTTATGATAACTAATAGAGAGAGTTTTGAGGGATACTAAACTCTATCGTCACTCCCATGAGTTAATGCTTTTATATCAGCTTCATTGACCAAGTTTTTCGCAGACAAGAACGTGACTGCCCTACTACACAGCAGGTTCACGAATAAAGACAGTTTCAGTTGTCGATAATGCCGTTATCAACAATCATAGTGGCGAAAGTCTCTGCCAGAGGATCAGATACATTGTATGGCGAACAATATTTTCTAAATATTTCCCATTTTTTTTATTCTCTCTAGTTCCTATGCCGAATTTTTTCCATTTCATTTCAATAGTTTGAACCAACAATTAATTATTTATCAATTTTGTTTTTTTCTCTACTTCCCTTACGGCAATTAAATCATGAACAAGCAAAAATGGTAGAATCTTCCTCACAGCCATAGATAAAAACCAAAAATTAGAATGAAAGAGAGCGAGAGAGAGAGAGAGAGAGAGAGAGAAAATTAAAAGAGTAAAAAAGAAGAGCAGCATTTATTTGCTTAATTGAAAATTTATGTTGTACATGAAATTCAACACATTATAGAGCTATAGAAATACACACACACACACACACTCATATACAATTCCTTACATTCCTGCAGACAAAGACATGACACTTGCATACATATGCAGGAAGAATGTACGAGCATATGTATGTATATGCATTATAAGTATCGTATTTAAGTAGTAACACAACAACATTTATTGTGTAAGTAAGATATACTGTACTTATGTGAATTCCTAATACATACAAACATACACACACACACACGTGTGTGTATATATAAACAAAGTATTTATCTTTGTATTTGTACAAAGAGAAAGAGAGTGCATACGTACATGTTCATTTGTAAGTAATTTGTAAATCAATGATCAAGCAATTAGTTGCACCATTACACAACACAACATAGACTTGCAATAAATAGTGTTTGTGTTCTTGTGGTTGTTGTTGTTGTCGTTGTTGTTACAGGATGTATGTTGTTCATCTGGCTAGATGGATGAATGGATGTAAAAGACAAGTAGACAGTACAGTACAGTAGAAGGCAAGCACATAAAGCTTAAATTCTACCCTCATTTAAGTTGATACTTAAAATGTATGTCCACACTTACACATACATACATACATACATACATACATACATACATACATACGAGCATTAAAGACATGAATGAATGGCATGGGCAAGTTGTTGGTTATTTGTATTTTGCTTGGTCGACTTGTGGTGTTGGCATGAATGTGTACATAAATTGGTTAAATATCTTTCCATTTCTTGGTTTAAAATGTTCAAAGCTTCCCCTGGACGTGTATAGACATTATGAACATCATCATTCAACACTTAAGTTTTCATAGTGTGAGTGTAATTAAAATAGTAGAAGAGAAATTGAAAAAGTTCACGGTCAATGCAAAGTGTTTGAAAGATTATTCGCCATTCGATTTTAGGCAACAAAATGTTCGATAGTCAGCAAATGTTTAAACTTTTTACAGTTACTTTCGAATTTTCATTCTCACACTGTTTTCAAAGGCTTTATGAAGCGTTCAAGATTTATCTAGAAATTTCCTTTCTCCTCTCTCTCTCTCTCTCTCTCTTGTGAAGTTTTTTTGCTTTGAAATGATTATTACGGTATTTTACGGTATTGTTTTACAATAACAGCAACAAAAAAGATTAAAATTTTGAAGTTCAAAACACAAATATCGAACTACATCAAAGGGTAGCTGAAACGTTCGATTGTAATTTAAGAAATATTGTCAAGCTCTGCTAATATCTGCTACTAATATCCTTTACTATCGAGTTGCTTAGGACTTAAAGAATGACGGGGCGTAGTTTTAAAAAGTATTAAAAAACATCATTCAGTAATCCCAATTTCCCCTCCCCTGAACACAGTACATCTTTTTTCTCAGAGGAAGCTGTTGCTACTAAGTGGAGACAGTTGGCAACCCTATCATTTCAGAATCTGCTACAATAAAGACAATATTTTACTGTTTAACTAAAAGAAAAGCGCTGTAGTCTAGTAGGTATTGTTTTGGCTTATTAGACCAGCTTAGAAATTAAAATAAAATTTCTTTTAATGACTGCCTCTCAGTTGTGTTCTGGCAGAGTCTAAAAACTTTTTTCAAATCAGTCATTCGAAATCGACATTAAACAATATAACCCGCCCTTCATGGATTAAAATTAAAAAGCATATCATGATTGATGTGAGAAGCTAGGTTGTAATCCTAACTAAAGGGTTGTAATGACCAATTAAGTAAAATAAAGCGAAGAAAGAATAAAAAAAATAGGCGAGAGATGCGTTGTGACTGCAATAGGTTTCTTAGTGGAACAATGTTCCATTCTAATAAGAGGTATGAACAATGATTGGCATCAGCCTGATAGGTCTGATCAATCTTACATTGTCTAAATGGTAAAACATCCAACATATCAGTATGTATTATGTTCATATGACGTTCAAACAGTGCGTGAACAGCTGGATCGATGGCGGCATTTAACCTCTGAGGTCTTCTTAAATAGTTTTATGCACCGGTCTACGAACATGCGACTTATCCCGAACATGGGGAGTGTCTTATAAGTATCATCCGTTCTCACATCATACTTCATAGTCACTTCGAGGTGAATCTGAAATAATTTAGAATTCCCGATACTGTATGCTGCATTATACATTATAATTTTATATCCCACAGGGTAAAAACGTTGTGTGTTCAAATGTTTTATAAGAATGAGTGTTGCAACAGTATTATGCCTCCAAAAAGTACATAAACTTCCTATAATGTTCGTTGTTGATGCCATTACTACCAAAGACAACCAGGGTGTTTTATGGATTATTTTAAGTCTAATATTTGAAATTTCCAAAACCAAGGCTTTTCGGAACTTGAAGATAGTTTTGTCGGGTTTGTGCTTAAGCACATTAATCACTATACTTTCGCCACTCATGTATAAAATTGACACGCACAACCCAAGTACCCAAGTAGTATGAGAAGCTAGGTCGTAATCCTAACTGAAAGATTGTAATGACTAACTATATACGTATATATGTATGTACTTTCGAACAGTTTTAGACAATAGTGCCCAATATTCTGCAGATTTAACAATCATTAGTTTAAACTTGCTCCAAAAACTAAAGCGATTCCCAAAAAGCACTGGTTTTTTCAACCATTGAGAGAGATAGGTGTGCATAGATGAAAGAGATCATGTGTTTAGCTTAAGTACCTTGAAGATTCCTAGTAATTAAATTGCTTTCATTGAAGTTTTAAAAAATGTTTATGAAATGAGATTCTTCAATTGAATTTGTACACATTATTACTGAACACACTGTGTGTGCTTGTATTAAAATATTAAATTCAGTTTGTGTGTGTGTGTTTTGTTTTATTTTAAGTAAAACTATTTCCTTTTCCTCAATCATCTTAAAGCCATACAAAAATTGTTACGGAAACAGGTAAAGCATTCGTATGGCAACTAACTTACATATCCGTATACCGTAAACCGTATGCCACAAACAAAAAAACAAAAAAAAAGAAGAAGAAGAAAACAAATTCCAATTGTAGGTGAGTGGGTATTTCCATATATGTATGTATGTAAATGCATACCCAGCTAGCAATTGGAAGATCGTTTTTTACAAAATCACCAAAATGAGTCTTTTTTGACTCTCTTGGACGACCAAAAACTGTTTTATCAGTTTGGTGCTCAAAAAAGGACTACAAAAAGACTCTTTCAAATGCTTACAATATCGATAAAATCAAATCACAAAAAACAAAACTGGTAAAATGTGCGGAATTATAAATTAAGCACGAGGATGATCGTAATATGATTCCTGTTTAAGCATACACATCATATTTTTTACTTTTTTTTCGTATACCGTTACTTATAACGTGAGATTTTTGTTTCAAAACCAATTAGTTTTTGGATTTATATTATTTCTTTAGTTTACATTGTGCGGTGGTGAAAAGCAAAGTTAAGTTGCGTAAGTGATTAAAAAAAAGAAAAATAAGAACAAAACTCCTTTTGTTAACATGGAGGAATTATTTAAACTAAGTGAAAACGTGCAAGAAGATGAGAGAAAAGCTGTGACAGTGTGTAAGTTTTTAATAAAATACATATTCCACTTCATATTAATCATTTAATCAATTTTCAGAAAAACCTAATACCAAAACTGGAGGAATAGATCCAGCGCAATTTCTTAGAGCTGCTGTTACGGAAAATGTTATTTATTATTTATTTTAATTTTAGTTTAATTTAATTTAATTTAATTTAATTTAATTTAATTTTTAATTTTATTCTTTGATTTATAAGCACTTAATGAATTTGTTTTTGTTTTTCTTTTTTTTCTTATAAATTATTGAACAAAAATAAGAACCTACCTAATTTTTTATTATCAAAAACCGTATAAGTAAGTAAAAGAGGATAAAAATGTAATAAAAAAACACTCTCAAATGATACATAATACGAGTAAAAAACGATTACGATATTGATCGGAAAATGATTAAAATAGACTCGTAGCTGATTCCCAAATGAATCAAAATAAGTCGTAATAGTTTATGTGCCGAGTCATAAAAGACTCTTCCAGAAGAGTCGCGGCTAGGGAACAATTTTCTCCCGACAAAACAATCACTTTACGACTCAAAAGTGAAATCATATATGCTTGTTTTAATCGTCTAGAGGAGTCGAAAAGGACTCAATAATGATAAAAATCTAAAAAAATGCTGGCTGGGTATTTATGCATAAACCATGCATATGCATACATCTATACTGCGTATGGTGTGTGGTGTGGATCTGTGGTACAAAATAAAAGACAACTTCTTTGAAAGGAGTGTACGAACAGATTTTTGGATAGAAGAAGGCTTTTTGCTTATAAAACTCTCCTACAAAAGCGTTTATGTGGCTTTTGAAACAATTTATGCAAAATTGTTTAAACTTTTAAAGTTAAACCGAAAGGCAAAAAAACAAAAAAAAAAAAGATTTCAAATCGACAGAAAAAAGATGAAAAATATGAAACATTTGAACTCGTACAGCAAACAATTATAAAAGGAAGAGATTGCATATGCTGAAAGTATAGTTGTGGAAAACAATAGAGACCAACTGAAGCAAAGAATGGCATTTAAGCACACAAGAAACACCGGAAATATTTGGAAAAATGCTGAAAGAAAAAACAAATTTTCAAATAAATTCCTCTATGCTGGCAGTAGTCATATATGTACATATGTATGTGTGTCTACTCATAATATTTCTTCTTTTTTTATTAAATTATTTAAATTTTATTTAATAAAAGTTATTCTGTATGTATTTAAGAAACAATAGCTTTAAACCACAATGTTAAGAAAATCTATTTTAAAATTTTTCAAGTATCTCTTCTACAAGATTTAACCATAAAATAGAGCCAGCATAAGAAAGAAAGATAGCAAGAAAGAAAGAAAGAAAATACTAAACGAAGTAATAACATGTTAAGTAGCCAAAGTTAAGGATTATACTTAAGAAAAGTAATTACTAACTGGACAGTGCTTTTTCCTTTTGGGGGGTGGGCATGAATGATGATATGATGATGATGATGGGTCGCGAAAATAAAAACTCATTAAATTTAAAACATCATCCAACACGCTAATAAGGCATCGTCAAGGACTTTAAAAAAACTTTAAAAAAATCTTTTTAAGGACCACTTAAGCAAAAGTAAGATATGAAAAGATATGGCAATTGTTTAAAACATATACTCAATTGTTGTTTAATTAAATAAAATTTTCTTAATTTTTCTATTTTCACCAATCACACAGTATTAAAGGAATATTCCAAGAGATTGCAAGTGTTTGAATTTATTTTTATGGCGGGGTAAGGAAATTAAAATATTGACTGTTGGCTTCTATTCGATATATAGAAGCGTTTAAAAACACTTTGAAATCCACAGTACAAACAGGGTACGTAACTGAACGAGATTTTAGACAGGGCTTTACCTTATCGTACGAATTTTTCCAATTTATGGATAAAGATTTTGACAGAGCCGTAGACTCTAGCTTTGACAAACATTAATGCTTTACTCAACACAAAAGGGCAAACAATACTGAAAACAAGCAGAGAAAACGAGAAAACTACCAATCCTTTGGCCTCAAAACTTCACCTTTAAGTAACATGATTAACAACAACAACAAAAAATCAATAAAGTCTGCTCTCGCTAAACAAAACAAAATTTCAGCTTAGAAAACAGACAGAAAATATCACTAGACAGTACAGTCTTCCCTCACCAAACAAAACGAAATTTCAGCTTAGAAAACCAAAACAGAGATTAACACTAAGGAGCTTAGTCTTCTCTCGCCAAACAAAACAAAATTTTTGGTTAGAAAACCAAACAGAAAATAACACCTAGGCAGTATAGTCTTACCTCGGCAAACAAAAGTAACTCAGTACAAACTACTCATCCTGACAGTCATACTGTATGGCGCTGAATTGTGGACAATCAAAAAACTGCAGAACAATATTCATGTTGACGTATTAGTCTGTCTGTTGACACGTCGAACAAAACTAAATTTGAAAAAATTATCTTTAACGACTTCCAACCTTTTGGCAAAAATTCTGAGAGTAAATAAAATTGCCATGAAAAGTTTCTCCAAAAACCTGTTATTCGAACTCGACTTTAAACTGTAAGTTCCATCACTCATGTATAAAATTAACACACACAACATACGTAGGTGGTGTGAGAAGATAGGTTGTAATCTTGACTGAAGGGTTGTAATACAAAAGACAACTCCTTGAATTGATCAAATGTAAAAAAGATCTTAAAAAGCTTGATGGCTCCAGTCCTCGAAAGACAGCGTAATTGTCCTGACTCCCCCAGAGATGATGATATCAAGAAACAACATTCTAAAAAGGTCAAACAGCAACAAGTTTTGAGAAGTATAGCCTTCAGTAAGAAAAATTCTATATCACTGCGGTTGCTTCAAAAAACATATCAGAATGTTCATTAAGGTCTTCCTATCTTTGAGATTAAATGGAACAAATTGTATGTGAAATATCCTAGAAATTCTTTTGTTCGTTTGAAAGCCCAATAAATGTCATTATGTGCAGAATAATGAAGTCGCCGCAGTCTAGTGGGTAGTGTGCTGGCTTATTAGACGAAAACCCAGGGTTCGAATCCCCGGTCAGACATCAAAAACGAAATATGAAAAAAATATTTCTTCGGCGGTTTCCTCTCAGCAGATTTCTGGCAAAAACTCTGAGAGTAAATAAAATTACCATGAAAAGTTTCTCAAAAAAATCTGTCGTTCGGAGTCGACTTTAAACTGTAGGTCCCGCCACTCATGTATAAAATTAACACACACAACATAAGTGGTGTGAGAAGCTAGGCCGTAATCCTGACTGAAGGGTTGTAATGGCCAATTATGTATGTATGTGCAGAATATAACATCGTTCATATATTCGTCACGTTTTCTCTAGGTGGAGAGCCTCCGAAATTTACAATTGTCTATGACTCTGAAGCATAAATCAGATTAAAGTCATGGCTTAGTTAGTTTTGAGCCCTAATAACAAGCTCATTTCACTATCAGGAGTTTGAGAAAGTGATAAAAAAAAATAGTCCAGTCGATATAATTGAGGTAAAACTTGGAAAATATTATGAAATTTATTAAATAATTTTATATTTTAAATTAAAAATTATGTTTAAGGTTTGTTTATACCGAAAACCATTAACTAAATATACTATAACTACTGCAGGTACAATATTTTTTTTGTTAAGATGAAACAATATGCATAAAATTATTTAATTTTTACTTGATTATCCTTTGTATTTTAAAAATTTAACAATAAAATCTGCAAACAATCCAAAGATGGCGCATTCTAGCAATAGAAGGTTTGTATCCACACTAGTTGAAAAAGCTTTCGATAAAAAGCTAAAATTATAATTTGCTTTAAAAGTTGTTTTTTTGTTTGTCAACAAAACAATTTTTATTACTGCGTTAATAATTTTAAAATAATTTTTTTTTTTTTAAGAACTAATTTAACAATTTTGAAATAATTAAAGATCATTATCCTTAAAAAAAAAACTATTAGTTTTTGGAAAACAGAATTTGTTACAACAAAAAACCAAAATATTTTTAAATTCACCGAATTTTATTTAAAATTTCATTTAAAATTTTATTTTTTTTAAGAAGCTAACAATGTTGTTACAATTTCCCGTTTTTTTTTAGTTTTTTTGTACAAAACAAAACAAGACTATTTTTATTGTATTAAAGAGCCAAAACAGAAATTTCCAAAGAAGACAATTTTAGTAAAATTATAGGGATATTGTTATTATTTTCAAGATGAAAAGTTTTCTTTAATTGTTAATTTACAATTGTTTTTTTTTTATTATTAAAACGTATTACAATTGTTGCGGCAACATGTGCTTTATTTAAAAATGTTCTTCTTTTCATTTAAGAGTATGTATTTTTTTTCTTTTTCATTTACCTGATGTGTGTGTGAAAGAGTAATGTTAATAGTTGTTCTTATTGGGTTTGTTAAGGAAGATCTGAGAACCTAGAGACTGACTTGTTATTGCTCACATTTGGGGGGGTGATTGTATTGTTAAATTGCATTTAGACAGGAGGAGTGTTGTTAAAAATACGAAATTTACATTAAACCTAAAACAAAATCAGTTTATATTTATAATATATAAAAAAACACAAAAAAATAATAAATTATATAAAAGAAAATTATTATGTATTAATAAAATATAATGCGGTGTTGATGGCTTTCAAGAAGTTGGTGGTGGTACACACAAAAAAAAAATTTGCATTGTGGAAATAAATTTAGAAACTTGTTTTGTTTGCATTTACAATGAAACAAAATAAGTTTCCTAAAATGATTCTTTTTTTAAACAAAAGGTTTAAGAAAAAAATTTTACAAATGCAAACGCTTTTCCCTTTTAACATTAAATCTCTCTCTAAAGGGGCTGATCAACTATATAGGTTGGAAAGCTTAATGGTGTATTCATATTTTTTTTTTTTTTCTAAAGATTTGTTGTTTTTAACATTTTACTATACGATGTGGTTTTAAATTTCTTTTTTTTTTAGATAATTTTAATTTTTGTTGTTGTTGTTGTTGTTGTTGTATGTTTTTAACATGTTTATTTTTGTTCATACTGTTTTTTTCTCTTTGTTTTATTACTTAAATTGTTTCCTTTTTTCTTTTTTGTTGAATTGTTTTTTTTCAACCAATTATCCCTATTTTTATTACTATTATTGAAATCAGTTAATAGCTTTGTATATTTTTATGTTTCTCTTCCAGTGTTTTTCTTTTTGTAGCTTTTCAGTACTTAAGGTTAACCAATAATAAGACCACAGCCTAATCTAAATTGATTTTGGTATTGATTTAACGTCCGCTTAATGCAAATGAAAATGGCAATGGCTGAAAACGTTTCTCTAATACACCACATACATTCCAATTAGAGTCAAAAGAACCTGCAAAAACAATATAAAAGAATTTATAATTAATTGTTAATAAAAATGAAAATAAAGAGAGAAAAATATTAAAAAAAAAAATTTTTTAAATATGAAATATTTCTTTACAAAATTAAATAAACAATTAAAAGCGATTAGGAATGTTTTTAATTGATCATATGACATGCTTGAAAAGATAAATAAACAATAATACACGAAATTGTTTATAAAAAATATTTTTTGATTTGTTTGTAACACAAACCAAAACACTAATAATGATTGCTACTCACTCAATCACATATAAACGATAAAATAAATTTCCAATTTCAATTCTCTTTTTTTATTATCCATTAGCATTAAAATGATAGCCTAAATAAAAAGACAACACACCACAATGCTGTAGATATACGTCAATATAATAATACAAAAAGAAAAGCAACAAACTGTATTCCTCTACGGACTCATCTACGTCTGTCCGGAGCTAAAAATTTACCAAAATCGGCAATAAGAAACACCCCTTAGAATAATGAATAGCATTAAACCAACTGAAAACAATGCAGTAGTAGGTTTCAGAAGCAAAATTCTATCGTGTATTGCAGGATATCTATAATAGACATCAGATTGCCATACATACCTTTTACTAAGTAAAGACTTCTAATTACTATTTCTTAAAAAAATCAGGAGTATGCCAATCCAGGCACAAAAATTTGTTGCCTAGTTATTTAGAACACTACCAGTATCAGTTTCTGTCAATTGATGTCAAAAGTTTGTTGAAATTGGATACTATAACTGACTGCTATATTGATTAATATAAAATTACACAGCGTTTTATACAAGCGGCTTGCTATCATGTCCATTCATTTTTATAGTATTTAAGCACTTAAGGTACCATAGAATACTTGAACTTTGTCCCCAATTATTAAAAGTATACTGAAATCCCTACTATTAACACTCGTTTAATACCAATTCAACACAATACTGGCTTATAAACAGAAAATTAGGATTTGTTTTCACTTAATCACCAAAACATCAAAATTTTTCCCGCAAATGAAGCTGTTTTCACACTCACCTCTAAACACAACATCAGCTTTAGGCAAGTCAACTTGATAACCTATGGTAGCAACGGACTCTTGCATTCTTAGACTAGTTTCAACCTCCACACCAATTTGTAATTGTTCACTGGCCTTCTGATAATAACAGATATGAACGCCACCCGGACCCAAAGTACCAGACCATATCGAATCGCCACTAGTGTAACGACCAACAGCAGACAAAACAGCAATTTGACCACCAGGAACATTGGGACCGTATTGATAAGCTAATTCAGCACCCAATGCGATTTTTTTCGTAACCGATTGCAAGTAATGGCCCACAAATACACCGGAATTGTTAAAAATATTTGGATTGCCAACAGTTAAAGATGCGGTAAAATCATCACCACGATAGTCTGTGGTTAATTGAGCAGCTGTCATTTTAGATTCTTGGATCTGAAATATTTTAAACGTTTAATTAATACGTAATCAATGTATTTTAGTACAAAAATTTACCTGCGAGGCAAATTTACAGCGTATACGTGGTGAAAACTGATGTATAACATTGGCATTTAAATTTCCGGATGGATCGATGTCACCCAGTAGCACGGGAAAGGCCTCAGAGGGACTAAATTGCTTAGTACCCACATAGGTGGCACCGAAACGATAACCGCTAGGCTGTGTGCTGCACAGGTTGAGTGTATGCGATACTTGGAAGTGATTGCTGAGGCCTTTGTTTAACATTACTTTGGCTCCCTCAAAGGTCATTGCCTGTATATCTGTGAAAATTTATATAAAATTTATTCATTTCAAGAAATTCCCATGCATTTCATTCAATTTTTTATAATTTTCTCTTTCACATGCTTGTAGGTTATGTCATCAGCAGCGAAGCCAATAACCCCACAACCAGCTTTGACTGCTCTGCTCAATCATGTTATTGTTTTCATTTTAATTCTGTTATCGAAACATAACATAACACTCTTCCTCCATTCGCTTGTTTGATGAACTTACCTTTACATTTTTTATGCAATTCTTCCACTGTTCCTGGATTTTCTAATTTATTGTCTTTAACGATCGCTTCTACAGCCTGGCCACCAGTGTAGCCGGCTGGGGCAGTTGGTTCCGGCATTCCCAATTTAGCTGCTTTATCCAAAGAGGCTGCTGCGCTGCCCGGCGTCGACGAAGATGCTGCCAAAACATTACCCATTCTGCTTGTTTTCTTTGATTATCGTTAAAATTTTTCCGAAACTATTTTATTCTATCACACACTCAACGAACTGAATTTTTTAAAAGAATTTTTCTTTTTATTTTGTTGGTGATTGCCGTTTGACGGTCGGAAGGAATTTTTAGTTTTTCGCAAGAGAATTTGCACGTTTTCTATGTTTTTACTGTTCCCGTCGCACCAATAAAAATTGGGAAACAATTTTTGTAACATTCATATAAGAATAAAATTTTAACGAAAAGAGCAATAACTCCACATGACAGTTGAGAGGTGAGTACAATTGATATGTCCCGTATGACACGTGCATGGTGAAAATTTTATTATTTTCAACAACTTAAGCCGCTGTATTGGAATTAACTGTAAATGTTAAGTAACAAACAGTGTTGCCGATTTTGGTGTTTCTAACCAAAACTGCTTATTTTTTATTCAATGTGCCTAGTAAATGTGTTGATACTTTTATGGTTTTTGTTAATTTTTTGCAGTCAAGCAATGTAATTCAATTTAATTATTGTGTAATAAACTAAATAAACAATATATTAATCATGGGAAACAAATACTCTCCTGGTAAATTATTTTCGTGGTTATTTTGTCAGGAGTTGATTTTTAAAAGAAATGTTCATTCTGGCACACTGATGGGTTAAAAATACGTTTTTGTCCATTCAACAGCTAACGATAACGTTAACGATTTATATAAAATGGAAATTAAGACCATTTAAGTTAAGAAGAACTTTTATCGCGAGTGTTGTTTAATCGTTTGTGTGGTTTACTTCTCTCTGCGTTATCTGTCTATGTTTATGGGGTGTGTTGTCATTCTGAATGAATTTGTCGAGTGTGTGTGCGTCCGTGTCGTCGGCAGGCAGGAAATTTGTTTTGTGTGGTGGTTGGTTGTTGCTTTACATGTGCGTGTGGGTTTTTTGGACTTGAGCACCAAAATTATTATTTTTACTTTTTGGTAAATTTTTGGAAAGTATGAATTTATTCGGTGTGGTGAATTCCTATTGGTCAAGTTGTAAAAAACATGGTGAATTTGCCCGAGGTGGTGAATACGTACTACTGTACTACGGAATCAATGTGTTTCGGCCAAAACTGACTCATAAGTTAAAAAACTGAAAGAAAATTTATTAAAAATTTTGCTTATACAAAGTTTATTTCAAATTGCGTGTAGTCTGCACACAACTATCAATTTCATTGAATTTTAACAAGCAGGTGTAAGTATGTAGAAAAGAGTTGAAAGAGAACATTGAACGTGAAATTTCAGAGATAGTAAAAGACTGTGAGTGTATTAAAAATTGAAAGGCAAATATTGACGATTTTTTTCCTATTTATATAATTGTGGCTTGAGGCGTTTCGGCAATAAAAAATTTTTATTTTTGGATTGGCAACACTGATTAATAATATAAAAATTAACCGCTGTAAACTGTTTGATGAAATAATTCTAATAAAGGCGCAAAAAGTTTTGTATCGTTTTACATTTTCAATTAGTTTTGATATCAAAATTGTTGAATGAAAAGTATTTTAAAATGCCTCCGAAACGTAAGGGTAGTGCTGCCAAGGTATAATATAAATTCCATAAGAATTGAAAATGAAAATTTAAAATTATTTTTTTTCTTTAAGTCACCGACAGCCAAAAAACCGAAAATGGCCAGTGATGAGCCAACAAATCTTAAAACTGATCAACCCGTCTTGTATATTGAATGTTGCCGTTCCTGATCGGTATTCCCAAAAGGCGGGCAGAAGCACTGCACCGCAACCTAAACGTATTGTTAAGTGAGGATCAAGCAAATTTAGAATTGCAATTAGTTATTAATGGCGATGGGCCACCACGACGCGGTTCTTTTGAAGTGGCCATAGCAAAAACACCAACAAGTGAACGTTCACTTCTATGGACAGGTTTGAAGAACACACCAAGAGCTTCTAAGTTTCCGGTTGTTGAAAGAATAGCCGACGATATTAAGCAGTATTTGGGTATAACAC
>QOCX01003856.1:0-16279 GCA_005959815.1 Sarcophaga bullata | reverse complement strand
TTTTGAATAAAAAATCTCATCATTTAAAAGAAAATAAACGTCATACTATAAAAGAGATTTTTGAATACTGTTTTCTCTCAATGTCTCATGGCCAAGGATAAGGATTTCACATTCTCTTTCTCCCTTTTGAGTTGTATAACACTTTGACAAGCAACAGTAATTTGTTTTTGAGTTGTATAACACTTAATTTAATCAACAATACTTGAGAAAAATATAAATTCAGATAAAGAAGTTTTTATAGCATGCGATAAAAAATATAAAAAGTTCGAAATACTTCTAATCAAATAGAGAATACCATTCTGTAGATGGAGCAAAGAATGTTGGTCCGATCTACTCGGTTCCTGCATGGCCGAAAGAATTCCTGTGTTCTGCTATACTGTGATTGACAGTGTCTTGCATAGGTCTTAATGCAGAGTAAAATCTTACTAGGTTTTCCAATAAAGTTCAAGAATTATGCCTTCTTACCATTTAAAAAAGTTTTTATAGCATGCTATAAAAAATATAAAATTTTCAAAATACTTCTAATAAAGTAGAGCATACCATTCTGTAGATTGGGCAAAGAATGTTGGCCCGATCTACTCTGTTCTTGTATGGCCGGAAACCTTCCTATGTTCTACTGTATTCTGATTGATAGTGTCTTGCATAGGCCTTAATGGAGAGTTATCCAACCTTTCAAGTATCCACACTTCGTAAACTTTATTTTCTTACTTACTTATTGGTCGTTATACCCCTCTTCAGTGAGGATTACAACCTAGCTTCTCGCACCACTTATGTTATGTGTTAATTTTATATATGAGTGGCGGGACCGAACAACAGATTTGTGAGAAACTTTTTATGGCAATTTTGTTATCTCTTAGAGCTTTTCTCAGAAGATTTAGTTTTTATTTTTCGATTGTTTTATGAGAAGAATCGATTTGGGTGCTAGTCTCCACTGGATTTCTATGGATTAGAAAGAGAACTGATTGTCTTCTTTCCTTAAACCATATAGTGATTTAGCACACTACTGCAGTTTGCATGGACCTCTACTAGAGGAAGTTTTATATTCAATGACTTCTGTAAGAGCTGCGGATATTTCACCACATAGTACAGTGCTTAGCGAATGCCATGAAGTAAAGGATTTTTCAAATTTTTAATTGTTTCCAATAAGAAATATTTGATTTCCGAGTTGCATTTCAATTGATTGTATGACAACCGACCTAACCGTTAGCCTACAAGGCGTTTTACCTTCTCGGGAGGGAACACCACCTAACCTATCTTATCTTAAGACGTTATCTTAACGATATTATAAATAAAAATTATTATAACCCTAGAGTAACTCTAATCTTTTAGAGATTAAAACTTTTCTGTAGCATGATATATTTTTTCACATTTTTTACTTTAGCATGCCATAGTTGTTTCTAATAGCTATGAAATCTATTTTAAGGCTTTCTTTTATTATTATTCGTATTTTTTTTTAGCAAAATTTATTGCTTTTAAATGTTGTTAAGATTTGTGTCTTCCTCTGCCTAAAACTTTACCTTCTTAACAAAATTTTCCTCTCACTTAAACTATAATTCAAGATATTTTCTTATAATCACTGCAACTTCCTACTCTTAGACAGGAATTACGTCAAGAAGAATTCTGTTGGGAATGTCAAACAGGATGTCTGCTGCAATTCTGTTAGTTAAACAAAGTTTTTGCTTTTCTTATCACAATTGCAGTTATTTTAAGGAAAAATACCAGATGACACGAAGACAGCCTTCTGTACCTACAAAAGTAAGTATGTACTCAGATGTGTATGTATGTAAGGCATTACGGGAATTAAATTTATTCTCGTCGTATTTTTTTTATTTTATTTTTTAAACTCAACCTTACTGGCTTTCAAATTTAGTATGATTAGATTAAATTCGATTATCGCCTTAAATTTGTCCATATTATGAACTGAGTTTGAATGTATATCAGCCACTCTCGTATCACAACGTTAAGACCTATTAATTTAATGAGACACCCCATGGTGCATATGCAAGCAAACAAGTCTCTGTACTCTGCGAAACGAAAGTGTATAGTGTTTTCCACAAAATACAAAAGGCCTGACTGATTGACCTGCTAAAAAAAATCTAATTCAAATACCAATTGGCCTGAATAGCCAAGGTATCAAGCATTCCAAAACAGTTTTCGGTACGGAGAAATGGGCAAAAAAAAATTCAAGTCCAAAAATTTAAATCATGGGAAAAAATGCAAGTCATCCTTCAAAAAAAAAAATGCAAGTCATCGACAAAAAATGCAAGTCATTGGCCAAAAGAATACAAGTCATCGACCAGAAACTGCAAGTCATCGACCAAAAAATGCAAGTCTTCGACCAGAAAGTGCTAGTCATCGTTCGAAAAAATGTAAGTCATCGACCTAAAATATGCAAGTCACTGACTTAAAATATGCAAGTCATCGACCAAAAAATGCAAGTCATCGACCAGAAAGTGCAAGTCATCGTTCAAAAAATGCAAGTCATTGACCTAAAATATGCAAGTCACTGACTTAAAATATGCAAGTCATCGATCAAAAAATGCAAGTCATCGACCAGAAATTGCAAGTCATCGTTCAAAAAAATGCAAGTCATAGACCAGGAACTGCAAGTCATCGTTCAAAAAAATGCAAGTCATCGACCAAAAAATGCAAGTCACTATCCTAAAAAATATGCAAGTCATCTACCAATGCAAAAATGCAAGACATTGACCTAAAATATCCAAGTCATCTACCAAAAAATGCAAGTCATCGACCAGAAAGTGCAAGTCATCATTCAAAAAATGCAAGTCATAGACCAGAAACTGCAAGTCATCGTTCAAAAAAATGCAAGTCATCGACCAAAAAATGCAAGTCATTATCTTAAAAAATATGCAAGCCATCTACCAAAAAATGCAAGTCATTGACCTAAAATATGCAAGTCATCTACCAAAAAATGCAAGTCATTGACCTAAAATATGCAAGTCATTGACCTAAAATATGCAAGTCATCTAGCAAAAAATGCAAGTCATCGACCAGAAAGTGCAAGTCATCGTTCCAAAAATGCAAGTCATAGACCAGAAACTGCAAGTCATCGTTCAATAAATGCAAGTCATCGACCAAAAAATGCAAGTCATTATCCTAAAAAATATGCAAGTCATCTACCAAAAAATGCAAGTCATTGACCTAAAATATGCAAGTCATCTACCAAAAAATGCAAGTCATTGACCTAAAATATGCAAGTCATCTACCAAGAAATGCAAGTCATTGACCTAAAATATGCAAGTCATCTACCAAAAAATGCAAGTCATTGACCTAAAATATGCAAGTCATCTACCAAAAAAATGCAAGTCATTGACCTAAAATATGCAAGTCATCTACCAAAAAAAAATGCAAGTCATCGACCAGAAACTGCAAGTCATCGTTCAAAAAATGCAAGTCATAGACCAGAAACTGCAAGTCATCGTTCAAAAAAATGCAAGTCATCGACCGAAAAATGCAAGTCATTATCCTAAAAAATATGCAAGTCATCTACCAAAAATGCAAGTCATTGACCTAAAATATGCAAGTCATCTACCAAAAATGCAAGTCATTGACCTTAAATATGCAAGTCATCTACCAAAAAAAGCAAGTCATCGACCAGAAAGTGCAAGTCATCGTTCAAAAGAATGCAAGTCATCGACCAGAAAGTGCAAGTCATCCTTCAAAAAAATGCAAGTCATCGACCAAAAATGCAAGTCATCGACCAGAAAGTGCAAGTAATCCGTCCACAAAAAATGAAAGTAGTGGTCCAGAGAGAATGCATGTCAACTACCAAAACTGCAAGTCGACCAACCAATCATCTACCAAAGAAATGCAAGTCATCCACCAAAGAAATGCGACTTGCGAAAAATACAACATTTTGTTGTCTATTTATATATAAATGCATATCAACTCAATGAGAATTATTAAAATTTTTAAGTTCATTATCACCGATTTAGAAAAGAGTTAGCTTCCGTCGCTTATATCTCCGGTCTCAAGTAAAGTTCAACCGTAAGGAAACCTGTTTTGGAATCCTTGAGACCATGGCTATCCACACCACTAGGTCCATTTTACCCACTGGGTCCATTCTTATCCGATTTTGACCGATTAATTTTCTAAATTAAAACGCTTGGCTTCGTCGCTTATATCTCCGGCCCCAAGTAAAGTTCAACCATAAGGAAACCTGTTTTGGAATCCTTGAGACTATGGCTATCAATCGTACTAGGTCCATGTCTCTCCTAGGTCCATCTTTTATCCATTTTTAATCGATTTATATAAAAAGAATTCATTTTTTTTAGCTTCTTAGTCTATATCTCTGGTCTTAAGTAACGCCGGACTGTAAGGAAACCTGTTTTGGAATCCTTGTTCCATCAGCTATTCAACCAGCTAGGTCCGGAAGTCACATTATTTTAAAATTGATCGAATTTGACCCAAAATCTTATTGATTTTTCAACTTTAGATCAGATTTTCACGAAAGTGTCATCAGAATGTGTTCGGTTTAAGGATAGGTCTTCATGTTAGGAGAAATACTACTTCACCGTAAGGGTATAGCTTAACCGCAGTGACACTGAAGCCTATGGACCCCAGAGAAACTGGAAACTGTGTTCAGCTCATTTTACTATTGCCCGATGACTACTACTGCCTTGGCCAGAGTGTTCACTTTTGCGAAGACACTTTTTGAAAAGTGCAGAGTATCTTCAAACCTACCTTAATCGATAACAACAACTTAGTTTTCTATTTCAATTCCAAAACTTCCTGTAAAAAATACTTTTTATTTCTTATTTTTCCTAAATAGTTCGTGTGTTAACTTTGGTGTCAATTTAATCCTAAATTCATTAATCACTGCCTCGCTCTCTCTCTCTGACACAATTTCTCACTCCTATGGTTATGCCCACGTACAATTATTGTTCTTATGACAACAGGAAAGTTTATTCGTAAATCACGCACGTGACTTATTGTTGACATTTGTGAGCGTTTGTATTTGTGACATTTGGACAAGAAACAAAAAAATTTCTCCTAGTTAACAGTGTTATCGGACATAAAATGAACATTTTTGAAAAATCATGTATATATGTCAAGCTTTAGGAAACACTGGTTAGTTTTTTTTTGCTCGTATTTTGTTGTTCTTTTTTTAAGTGTGAAACGCATTTGCCAATGGTGATAACTTTTTATGATTAAAAAGCCTGGCGATACTCAGTTGGCGTTGTGGCAGTGCCATGTGATTCAAAAGAGAAAATTTAGTTAAGCCCAGAACGTGTTAAAATTAAAAACCGTTTGAATGAGAATGAGTTTCCTGCAGGCATGGCAGGTTATTTGAGAAGTTTGTTGTAGGTGGAAACGATGGTGGTAGTCAGAATCCAAGTTGTACGATTTGAATTCTGTGACAAAGTGGAGTCGTTGTAGGCACCACATATGAAATTCTGTAGAGAAGGAAATTCTGGCAGAGAGACTACCTCCAACAAAATAGAATTCTTCTTTGAAAAATGATTTAAAACTGAGAAATAACAACAACTTTCGTTTAACGTAAAAGTAGGGTTAGGTTAGGTTAAACGGGCATAGCTTACGTGGGTCCTGTAAGATACAGTTCTAACACCAACACTGCCTATTCCGCTATGTAATTAAAGCTCCTGGTTAGTATCTCTGAACCACTGCGAGAGTATTATAAAACTGCCATTGATTAGACATGTTCTGTCACTAAATTCTGATTACCCAAGAATGCCTTTTCTTAGGTTTCCATGCACCGCTCAAGGACAGAGAGAAGTTGTTATGCGATCCCCACTTCTTTCTCTGCAGAAGTCATATGAGGTATTTCCAACTTAGTGTTCACACTAGGACACCCAGAGGCCAGTGTCCCGCTATCACTACCAGGAGGTTCCTCAGACGGAATCTTGTTATGTTCAGTGCAAAGTCTGTATATCTGTACCATGCCTGGTCACATCGGTCTGGTGTTTCCACAAGTGGAATAATCAGTATCCCACAATGATTGGAGTTTTTATGAGACCTTGACGCTAACAATCTCTATAGAGGAATGCCCCTATCACATGTAGGAATTCAAGTGAATTTTACACGATGCCACCTTCAGCAAGTGTGTGGGCCTTGTTGTTTACTTCGATGTCAAGGTGACCAAGATCCTAAATGCTCTCTACGAAGTGGATGCTTCTTCTACTAGAAGATCAAAGATAATTACATCGAAAAACATAATCGCCCTTGATATAGACCATAAAAATTCATTTCAGCGATCCTATCATTATTCTTTTCAAGCAATTTCCCATTGTATATGATTTGATATAAGAAAGGGATGGATGGGGCACTACTTTCATCGCGGTATATAGTCCTCTATATCGGTTAATATCTGGTTGTTTTCTAGCTTTGCGAGCTAGTCTAATCTCTGCTAATGTTCAGCTATATGATTAGAATGTATAGGAGTATGGATGGAAAACAATCGTGACCATCATTTACTAACTTGCTGCGCCCCTCTTTACTCTCAAGCTCCCCAAAATATAAGAAAATTTTGTGGTTTTCGAAGATCTTTTATTTAAGAACGTAAGTTTTGTACTAAAAATCAGAATTTACAACCTGTTTTCGTAAGACAAACAATTTCAGACGGAACGTCTCAATTTTATTTGACGTTCCTTTGAAATCCTTTGTCTTATAAAAGCAGGTCCTTAATTAGAAAATAACACAGAAATGTTACGATAACATCAACAACAACAATGTTAAGCGTAACATGAAGTTGTCTACGCATGTAAGTGTTATAATAAGGAAAATGGGAAAACTCTCTTTCATATGTTCTACACTCTCGCTGTTATTTTCTCTCTCTCTCTCTCTCTGTTTATACTTATTGTTCTCTAATGTACTTAACAGAAAACAGGAATACTTTATTGAGTTTCAAATTGGTTTATGCGGGGATAACAGCTGTTCACCAAAGGAATTTCATTTTGTTTACGTAGCGTTATGAGTGAGTTGCAAGGTAAGTGGTGGTTTGTTTATGTGCAAGAGAGCATAGAATTTATCCAGACTGGGGGTAGTATATGTTTATAACAGCTGCTTAGTTTTCACACTCTCTCTCTGTCTCTTGTTATCCACATGTGTGTTGAGGAGGGTATAGAATATAGAATGTGTTGAGAGTACGGCAAGAACTGTCAGTAGCAGCTCAACTTTTAAAACGTTTTGTAAACGGTTTCGAAGCAATGCGTGAACGTTTATGAAAAATATGAGAAATTAAAAGAAAACAACAAATAAAAAAAAACATCATAAGGCCTAAAGGGTTAAGAAATATATGAAAACAAAAACAAAATCTTTTAAAAATAAATTAAATTAATGAAGAAGAATTAAAAGAAAAATAACAAGTGAAATGAAGGAAAATTTATAAAAGAGAGAAAAAAGAGGAGAATAAATATTTTGTTTCAATAATAAAAATCAAGATATACTGTGAAGCACTGTGAAGCACTTAATTAATAGTATATGCGGCTTATAAATCAATATTTGAAAAAGAAAAGTGTTTAGTTTAGGTATATTTCGCTTATATTTACGGCTAATAATGAGGCTTTGAAAATAAGTTATCGATTGTAAAAAGATGCGATAAAACTAAAAAAATTTATTGACCTTCATATGGTTTTCGCTTCAAAATATTGAAAAAAAAGGAATCTTATTTAAAAATAATTTAATAAAAAAAAAAACAACAACAATCCTGATTTCATAAGTAAAAAAATCTAAAAAAATTAAAAAAAAAATTCTAAAAAAAATTAAAAAAAAAAATTCTAAAAAAATCGAAATACCCACACAGGCCTATTAGAATTTTGGCCTATAAAATCTAATCAAATTTAAATATCCTGCAGATTTGTCTAATAATAAAATTCCATTTTTGGTTAAAATTTTGGAATCCAAGCAAAGCAATGTTCAATTTTTAGTTTACTTTTACATCCTGGTAGTCCAAGTATCTGCTTAAGGTACCACTGTTACCATACGTATAAAATTCGTAACTTGGTTAAAATTTTAAATCTAGTAATTTTTAAAGTAGTAGCGTTGGCTGCTTAGTTTTCTTGACTAAGTATTAAAGCAAGTTTGTTTGTAATATCCTATCTGGTTTATCCATAAGTTTTTCAAAAATCTGTCTTTCGGAGTCGTAGGTCCCGCCACTCATGCATAAAATTAACGCTTACAACCCAAATAATGTGAGAAGCTAGGTTGTTATCCTAACTAAAAGGTTGTAATGAGCAATTATGTACATTTGTATGTATGTAATGTAAGTATCCATATTACTTAGCTTAATAGGTCATTATAAGCCTTCTCTTAGGATTACGATTGAGTTTCTCACCCACACGGTGTTTCTAACACCATCCCCTGTTGTGGGTATTTAAAATCGATCAGAAGGAAATGTGTTTAGACGAACTTTTCATGGCAATTTTATTAACTCTAAGGAAAAGATCCAGAGGATTGCTAAGAGAAGTTTCAACGAAGATATATTTCTTCCTATTTTGTTATGACTGCGATGTCAGGCCTCACTTCGAATAAGCTGGCATACTTCCTACTAGACTGCAGCGCCTATACCTTATGTGCCCTGTCATTTATTTGAAGTGTTACTTATTTAGTGTAAGCTTACGATCCTACAATGACGTAAGAAAGTGTAAAAATAGTTAAAAAATCAGTCTATAATGGCGAAGATCCAGTTCAGACCACTTTTTATCGCTAAGGATTGAATTATAATTACATAACCACCTTGGAAGCACTGTTGATAATAGGAAAATTGTGATGGTAAATTCGATTCCGTTCTACGGCTCATTAGGCGGTATTTTCCATGGTACGGTGTTGCTCTACATTCCTATAAAATTCATCCCAAGAAACAATTAACACCGGCTGAACGTTACCAATGCCATACGAAAATAAGGATCAATTGCCAACAGCCTTAGAGCACATTTAGCGAATACATGTCGTTGTCTATGATAGTTTACCTTCAGTTACTGAGTCAGCTAAGTTTGTAGAGTTGTCAACCTATACTGCAATGAGAAATCGACTTTAACGTGCAGCAGCAATATTTTCGCCAGATCTTGCGTTTCGTCTACTAGCGGGATTTGGTCAACTGTTTACCTTGCCAGTGGTCTTGAATTTATCGGAAATATGATTATGACGATCGTTAAATCAATGGCGAATGTAAAGCCAAATATTGAGCCAATTTAATGGAGATCTTGTTAAATCAAAGCCTATTAGAAGTTGGAAGGGCTCTTTACATCGTATAGGCCGATACAACACCCCTCTCTACTGGGTTACGGGCTAATGTGACATAAAAGGAAACAAAAAGGCAAAACGAACTGGCTCGAAAGCGATAGGACATATCTGAGAAGGAGAAGACAGTGTCCCTACAAGAATACTTTATCAAATTCGAAAAAGCTGCATTAAATTTTAAGTCGCCGTAGTCTAGTAGGTAGTGTGTTGGCTTATTAGGCATGAGATTGCTTAAAATTTGAAGTCACCGTAGTCTAGTAGGTAGTGTGTTGACTCATTAGGCATGTGGTTTATCCAACAAACCTGATTCAACAAAACGAAATATTAAACAAATATTCTTAGGTGACATCCTCTCAGCAGATTTGTGGCAAAAACTCTGAGAGTAAATAAAATTGCCAATAAAAGTTTCTCAAAAACCTATCATTTCGAATCGACTTTAAGTTGTAGGTCCCGCCCGCCACTCATATATAAAATTAACACACACAACATAAGTATTGTGAGAAGCTAGCTAATGATCAATTAAGTAAATTAGTCAAGTCGACGTGGAATTCAAAAAACCGTGCTTGGTTCAACCTACCCGGTTGAAGAATTTCAAAGCTATTGTGTCCAGCATTGCACAGAGGGAGAACCAGACTAGTACTCGAGTTCACACACTTTAACAGGAATTCTAACATATTTCTTAGCGATATTTTCAATTTCCCTGACTAGCTTGATTCACATCGCCAGGATTACTGCTGAAGCTGCCATCATGTGGAGGAACGGAATCGTAACAACAACTTTTATGCGAATGGCCTGCACCTCAGAACAGATGCCAACGATTTTTTGGCCACAGAACTTTTGAAGATCTGGGTATGGTGGCGAAAGTGTCACTAAGATAACTGGCCGGTAGCGTGCGGAGCTTGGGCTGATTCAAACCCACCATAAACGGATCATGACAAGAGGGCTTACCTCAGACTACGGGAATCTGAAGAAAACGAATATACACGCAGAAACGTAGACGTAAAAAATTTGATCAAAACATTGACGAAAGTGTAGAGCGTTTGACAAGATTATGTTGGAAATTAAATGATTTTTTTGTATTCAAAAGCGTGTATGTGATTTAAAAAGTCTAGAACCCTCCCTTAGAATAATTTTTATTTTCTTTAGATTTTCTAAATTTTTTTTGTTGTTGCAATTTAAATTAATCACTTTGTTTTTGTATTTCATTTTAATATTTAATTAATTTTCGCCATTTTACCACTTCACTTTACTTCTACAATTTTTTTTTAAATTCTTTAAATGAAAACAAAAAGAAAAAATATTTTCATTTAAAAACAAATAAAATACAGCCCCTCCTCCAACCTTTTTTCGCCTAAACGAATTTAATTTTTCGAATTTTATTTGGACTCGAATAATGAAAAAATGTTTCCTTTTAAGCGGTTACACGCATACTTACTCGCACCAACACATGCTGCTAACATGTCACAATACAACATCCTAACATACTTTCAGGGGATGTGGTATGTGTATAAAGGATGTGGTTTGTACATAATCGATACACATCCAGCGAGAGATAATTTTAACACACCGAGAGAGAGAGTGAAATAAAAAAAACAAACACAACACACACATACACTACACACGCACATATGTAAAATAAAATAAAAACCATCAACACCAAATTTGTTTAAAAAAATAAACAAAAACGACAAAGTTAAATGAAATAAAATAGAAAAATGAAATCTAAACGGTATCCATTTAGTGGTTTCAAAACCGACGGTCCCGCAAGGCTTTCGATGTCTAAGTGATTATTATTGATGTGTAGAGCCAACCTATATAATTCTATTGCCTTATCAAGCCTTCACAATTAATTTCGTTGCGAACAATATAACGCTCTGCAGAGCGTCAGCTTCAGAGTCCGACATTGAACATGGACCAACATTGTCCTGAATTCCTACATGACTTGAAATCCAACAAACATGGTTACTACCTTTTTAACCTCATGAAAACCAAATGCATATCCAACCATCCGCTCGTATGACCAAGTTAACTTCAGCACATGGGCTTAGAATGTTTCACTCTGGTACAAACTTATGCTCCAATACCCGAAATAGTATCCACTTCGCTGTCCAGCCTTATTATCCCCATTTTAATGGAGGGTATATACGAGCATATTTGTTCTGATTGCACAGGTCACTTTTATGTAATGCAAATCGGCTATGTTGAGTAGAGGAAAAACCGTGACTGTTTGTGTCGTTGAGTCGATCATGAGCACTAGAGTGATGTGTTGATTAACTATTTTGTTCTGTAATTATAAGTTATGATCGAGATGATATGTGACTTCAAGCAGACAGTGCCACGATCCTCAAAATGCCATCAATTTTAATCTTCCGGCATGAAAGGTTTGCTGTAAGAGTAACGCCACGTAATGGCAAGTATCAGATTATACCTTAGCTTTGGCTTATCGTTTCTAAGCCTACGTTTGTCTAGTTATCGCGTGAATTATCGACCGAAATGTACGAATAGTAGTCGTCGTAGTCTAGTAGGCAGTAAGTTTGCTTATTAGACTAGAGACCTCGGTTCAAACCCCACGTTCTCTAACTTAACGACTTCTTCTCAGCAGATTTCTGGCAAAAACTCTGAGAATAAAATAAAATTGCCATGAAAAGTTTCTCAAAACATCTGTCATTCGGAGTCGATTTTAAACTGTAGGTTCCGCCACTCACATGCATAAAATTAACACACACAAGTGGTGTGAGAAACTAGATTGGATTATAAATTTTCTAGAGGATAGCTTTCGATAACAATCGTTTTTTGTAACCGCTACATGGCTTTTGACGTTAAACTGAAGGTGCCGCCACTCATATTTAAAATATGGCACACACAACGCAAATGGTGTGAGAAATAAGGTCGTAACCCCGACTAAAGGGTTGTTATGGCCAACTATGTATGTATGTCTGTATGTATGTACGAAAAAGTGATCAAAAGGATCGACTCGGAAGGATCGATTGCTGTTAGCAATACATTTCGTATATAAAGGTCACATCCAGGCAATCGAAATTATCGACAATCCGAAGATTTATAGTTTACTATTGAAAACCTTAAAGTGGATAACCTATACAACATACACTAGCTTCAAAACATTCAAAAATAAATGCTTCTCTGTTATTCGATTTTTTTTTTTAACAAAAATTTTGTTCTTCATCACTCTTACTCTCACTCGTACTCTCTTTCATTCTCTCATCTCCTCTTCTCTCTTGTTGTTTCTGTTTATTAAAGTCCTCCTTGCTGTTATGTGTCTGATGAGTGAACTTTTTTTTTTTGTTTCTTATTTTCTCTCTTTTATGGTTTATTTGTAAACGTGCTTATGTGTGCGAAAGCATCTCTGCATATGTATGTTGTGTGAGAGAAGATTAAATTTCCATACGTTTGTTGTATTTTTTGTTTTCAATTTTACACTCTCTTTATGAAATATGAAATGAAAGCAATAAAATAAACACATATACCTCACACACACACAGGCACACACACTTACTTTTACATACATTTTTAGACAGAATAGTACAATATTTAATGGAGTTTAGAAGATTGTTCGTTGGTAGTCCTTTATTTCATGTATGCATGTACTCGTTGACCGACCAATTGTTGTAAATTGTTATTAAGCTGTCAGGGTTAAGGTTAGGATAAGGAGCAAGGGAGGGAGAGAAAAAGGGAATGTGAGCGAGAGTGAGTGTTGTAAAAACAGTGCGTAAATGTCAGTGGGTTATTATGTATGAGTTTTGTTTACATTTTTCAAAGTTTTAAAGAGCGTGTGTAAATTAAAATGTTTTTTTTTTTAAGGAAATATTTTCTATTTTATGCACGATTTTTGGGTCATATTTTAATTATCTTGGGTGGCTAAAATCAATAGAAAATCTATAAAAAGAGTGCAATATGACGGTTAACCTGTCACTCCTACACCAAGGAGACGTTATTGGAGTCTATTCGCCCATTAGTTCAAGAACTCGAAGCAGTTAACCCAAAACTTCTGAAGGCATTTGGAAAACTCGCTTTCTCCTTCTTCTTTTACCTGGGCATTATATCGGCGAGGTACGTATGCTTAACTACTTGAAGTAGAGAGGTGATTCTGATGATGTATTATGGATGATCGGATGTATGAAACCTGAAATGCATTTCATTCTTTTACAGACTGTTGCACGCAAAGGAAATCTCGTTCAGTGCAAAATTGAAAATCTCTCTCTTTTCTTTGAGAAAAACGTTGGCAATGCCCTTACAGCCAACGGAGAGTACTATGGATCAATGACCACCAACTTTTTGTGGACTAATCACGTTATGTGGTCTCAGTAGAACGGAGCTATGAGTCATACAGCTCATGTTCAGTATGGATGCTCTGCAGGAGCAATTTATATGCTCATCTCACGAGAAAGTCATGTAAACTGGCCACCGAGATTGTACGATTTGATCATGTTAGAGTCAAGTTCAAGATGTATGTGAATAAGCCCTAAATCACAGCAGTCCTCAAAGCCAACTTAACAAATGCGATTGGCTTAATTCGACCTTATTTGTGCGCCAGTCATGGACAATTTAACATTTTGGTTGCCCTCTACACATCTTGGTGGCATCAAAAGGCCTTTCAAACGAATACAAAATAAAGTCAATGAATATTATTTACTTATTTGCTTGACTTATTTAATTGGTCATTGTAACCCTTTAGCCATGATTACGACCTAGCTTATCACACCTCTTTTGTTAAGTGAGTTCATTTTATACATGAATGGTGGCGGAAATTACAAATTCACAACGACTTTGTAACTTTTAATGGCAATTTTATTTACGCTTAGAATTTTTCCCACAAGACTCCAATGCCTTAGCTGGTGTTTGAACCAAGGTCAATCGTCTTATAAGCCAACACTCTATCTATTGAAGTATGATAACTTCAGATTATTATAATCGTATTAATTCTAAAGGTCGTCATAAACTAGTAGGTGGTGTGTTGGCTTATTAGACAAGGGGCCACGGTTTAAGCCCCAGATCAGACATCTCGAATACAAGAAATTATGAAGGAAAATATTTATTTAGGCGACTTCCTCTCATCAATCGTTTGTCAAAAACTTTCAGAGTAAATAAAAAAGAAAAAATTGCCATGAAAAGTCGACTTTAAACTGTAGGCCTTTCCGCCACTAAAGTGAATTGATAGGAAAAACTTCCTCACAACAGTATGTATGTGTGTGTACTGCTTAAAATGGATCCTTGAAGAAATAAAATTATCTTTCGAATGCAAATTACTACCAACTTTTTTTTTTTTTTTTTAATCGCTGACAGAATTTGTTGTAACTTACTTGTGACTTCCATGTGAAAAAATTGACCTAGCGACCGCAATCCTTTACTGGTGTAGGTGCTGCAATTTTTTTTTTTTTTTTTTTTTTGTGGAATTGTTGGTGCACATGTTGCTGTTGTAAATCTAAATTAAGTTGTCACCAACAAAATGGTAAAATTATTGGTAAAAATAAATTCAAATAAAATACACTTGAAGTGCTAAACATTTCAATTTGAATACTTTTATATTTTATTTTTTTTTTGTTTTTGTTTTTGTTTCTAAACAGTGTTCTTTCCATTGAATTTTTTTGGAAAAAAAAAAAAAAAAAAAAAAAAATTATTTTCAAAAAATATCAAAAATTTTTTAATAAAAAATTGACGTCATAAATTTTATGTCATAAACATAAACAATTCAAAAATATTTTTCATTTTTTTAGAATTGAAAACAACAGAGTTTTTTTTTTTATAAAATTCGATTCGATTTTCCAATTAAAAAACATTTTTTTTTTCGATTTTTAATGGATTCGATTGTTTTTTAAAACAATTCCTCCTCTCAGTAGTTCTGAGGCTTATTGTTGACGAAATAGAAAACTCGTCTATAATTTTTCCATTAAAAAACTCTTTTAAACAAGGATTCCTCTTGTTTTATAAAAATAAAATAAAAAAAGAGAGTGAAAAAAAAATTCTTGAATCGAACACCACCTTTTAAAAATTCTGTATTTTAAGGTCATTTACTACCTTCAGCAAGGAGACAAAGAAAAGTACAAAAAAAGAAACAAAGAATTTCAAGGTTACGAAAGGAGAATTATTAAACAAACAACGAGAGGTGTTGTTAAATGCATTCGTATGCCTTTAGTTAGGATTACAACCTAGCTTCTCTTTGCAGCCATGTTGTGCGTGTTAATTTTATTCATGAGTATCGGACCCGAATGACATTTCCGCACGATTTGTTATTTACTCTTAGAGCATTTGCCAGAAACATGCTGTCTTTGATTCGCATAAGCCTGTGACTTAAGAAAACCTCACAAGAAAAAGTCTGACAGTGTCAAATCGCACGATCTCGATTGCCAGTCCACGTCAGTTCAACGTGAGATGAGCATGGCCTCAAACCACTCCTGCAGAATATGCAATATAAGACATAAGTTTTGTATCATTTTTCGTTATCCTATGTCTTTGGTGTCCAAAGGCTGCTGAGAGAAAGTTGCCTAAAGAAATAAAAGTTTCTTCGTATCTCGTTGGGATTTGAACCAAGCTCTCTCATCTAATAAGCCAACACACTACCTACTAGATAGACTGTAGGATTAATTCTTATAAGCTCCTATGCTCTTTCAAGATCTGTCTGTGACTTTGAGTGGGCCGAAGAGTGTTGCAAAAGAGGTGTCGTTTCCCCTTATTGATTTCTAACCCCCCTTTTCAGAAACGCTTGTAAATAAATTTCAATTTCAACAAAAAATTCTTGCCACAATATAATAAATATTTACCAGTAAAATGGCAATTTTTTAAGAAGGGCAGCCAGGTTAAATTGAAAATAAGTGTGTACGAAATGAACCTTCCTTCAAATGTATATTTAATGGAATGAACTTTCTTAAAAGCGGCGTAGGATAGTGTTCCAAAATTAAACAAAATTGAAACCGACTTTTTATTTTGCAGCAACATTTTCTTGAGAGAAAATTTTTATGTTCTTCCCTTTACTCAATTTTTTCCAATTTCTCCCCCCTCTCTCACTAACACAAAATAAATGTTTGATAACTTTTGTGTGTTCACA
>QOCX01003855.1:0-16279 GCA_005959815.1 Sarcophaga bullata | reverse complement strand
TAAGAATTTCTTTCAATATCTATTTCTATAATTTTGCGTTTTAAAACATAATGTTACAAACAGGTGAACTTACTCTACCAATCGTATAGAACTGTCTGAGAAATATACATTCTACGAAAAACGCTATTTTAGAGCTATTAAAACTAAACTGTTAGTCATAGCATAATATCAATTGTTATTATATTTGTATTATACTAAACATACATATGTATGTACTAATAATGAAAATTGAATCACAGTAAAAGTTTAAATGAACATACGTTTGGGTACAAAGATTGCAATGATTCAGCAAAAACTAATATCAATTGTAATTAATTTTTATATTTTAAGAATCTGTTTTCGTGCAACAAAAAGCAATAATTTAACAATATTGTATTTGTTTTTGGTATAATATACATACCTTTACATATATACCTTTACATATATACCTTTACATAAAGAAATATACCACGCGAATATTTCACTGTAAATGTTAATAAAATGAGAAATAATAAGCCACTTTAAGCCTTGACACATTTAGTTAAAGAAAATGTTTAAATTAAACTATCGGTTTATATTATTACTTACATACAATACATTTTTCTAAAATCGAATAACGTTAATCGATGGAACAGAATACAACTGGAACTTCGGTAACAATAATTAAATGATCAGTAATATCTTCAATTCTATAATTTCATTGCTTACATTGATATTTGAGCAAAGGGTTGGTATTATGTTCTTTATATCAGCTTGCAGTCTGTTTTGGCATTTGATGGTATTCAAAAATAGGGCTGGTTATTTGAAAACTTTACTTATTCGCTTTGTCGTTCTAAGCATTGTAGAGATTTAGAACTGCTTAGAATTTGTTAGGAAATCGATGCCACTCGAAGATCCTCTAAGGCTTGAATCTCCTAAGACTTATCTAAGACTCTTTCTCCATCCTGTGGGCGTGTGTGATAACACTAAGCTGTGTTTATTGGTAGACTAAACTGCCTAAATCTCTCTTTAGTATTTTATTCAATATATTCCCGGGGGGAAATAATTGGGCATGGTAAAATAAAATATTCTTCTCTCAGTTTTTGATACTGGAGTTACTGGCAATAATCTCTGCATTAAAAATGTATTAATACTGTCTGTCTGTACACTTTACTTTCATACGTTTTATTTTGTGTTCTCCTTTACTCGAAAGTGTGTAAATTGCTACAATCCACCACAAACTAGTGATAACTAGTGTGTGTACGCCAACTCAGTTAGTTATTATTTAATTTAATATACAATATATTGCATTTTATATTGGCGATTAAAAATCTCAATGATACATACGTGTATTGTATAATATGTACTTAAGAAATTCTATATAAAAATTCTTTTGCTTTTATTTTTTTTATTAGAATTTTCAATGATTTCGAAGTGTGTTTGTTTTAATAATAATTTGTTTGATGATATACTTGAGTACATGGTATATGCGTAGTATGTAAGTAAAATTATCATTAAACGTTATTGCAGAAGGTGGAGATATGACTAATATTGAATCTTAGATCATTATACAGTACTAGAATACATTTTGTTTATATGTATTACAATTGATATTTTAAAATAGTCTACAATATAAGTGACGTAGTGATTAGAAGATTTATGAGAAAAATTTAACAATAACAGTGTCGACGAAAAAAAACAGGAAACATACACATTCCCCATAAAGATCATTTTAAATATTCTACATTTTATAAAAAAATTCACTAATGAATATAACTCACACGAATATATACATATACGAGGTTAGTCGAAAAATTTTAAAATTAGTTTTTAAATTGTACGGCATATTTACAATGATTGTAATGCAGTTTATATTGGTTTTTTAAATGAACCTAGTGAGCCATTGTATCAAAGATTCCAAAACAGTTTTTGTTACGGTTGGACTATACTTAGGCGGGAGATATAGACATTGAAACTAATACGTATAATATATTTCTCATCGACAAAAATTGAAAAAATGCAAAAAATCACCTAATAAATGCAATTCATCAACCAAAAACTTCAAGTCATCATCAAAAAAAAAAAGCAAGTCATCATCCAAAATCATGCGAGTCATCGAGTCTTTTTTTGAGAATGAGAATTATTCAATGAGAATTATAACCAAAATTAAATTTTATATAAAAGGTGATAGCTTCCTCGCCTATATTTCCGGTACCATGTAAAGCTCGTACCTAAAGCAAACTGTTTTGGAATCCTTGGAATCATGTCTATCCAACGCACTAGGTCCCCCACAAGTCCATTTTTATCCGATTTAGCCCCATTTATATAGAGAACTTAAAAAATTTAGCTTCGTCGCGTATGTCTCCGGTCCCAAGTAACGCCCGACCGTAACAAGAACTGTTATGGAATCCTTGATACCATGGCTATCCAGCTCACTAGGTCCACTCTCCCCCTCCAAATACATTTTTTATCCGATTTGACTCCATATATATAGGGACAAGATAGTTGCAGAACTTTTTATGCAGATGAAATGGATTAAATTTGTAATGGCCTTTTGGTTATTCTAGTAATTTTGTGTAGCGCTATAATGATACTAGCAGAAAGTGGACGAGCCAAGATTGGAAGAACAATAGTAAAATTTTATAAATTGCCAAGCTTCACTTTTTTTTGGATTACAGTGGCGTAGTGTAAGATTGTAATTCAAATAGGAGTATGCATTGATTGAAGAATGTTTTAAAGTTATGGTAAAAGTGAACATCGTTCCATCGCAATAAAGCAACTGATCACACAGAGGTGCTCATAAGCTGATTAATTTTTTGACTCAACCAATATATTCACTAGTTTAATTCCCTTGTTATTTTTTCTGTACCCCATAACTCAACAGATCTATAAATACTATATTGCCCCTTTTGCCATGACTCAGTAGATAACTAAAGGCTATACTAAAAAGCGCTTTTATTCGAAGAGTATAGACCAGGCATCGATTATAACAATAATTACATATTTTATATAAAAAAGAAAATAAGAGCCGCCTTAATTATTGAATTAACCTCGTACAGCTTTGTAAAAGTAAATCTAATAAATAAAATAATCATTTAGTAGCATTGTACCCTTTACATCGCTTGTACTTTTGCATCGCTTGATAATTTTACTCAATTGCAGTAGAAATGTGTTATAAAAAATAAATTTTCGTTGTATGAAATTGTTTCAATCGTGAAAAAAAAAGTGATTTTGTATACAGGGTCTTGCAACTTTAAGTTTCTTTTTCGAATAAAAATTAAATATACTTTTGTAATGAATATTTATCAAAAATAATAATAATTGTAATCGTAATGGTGTTTATAAGCTTCATAGATTTGTGTATGATAATTATAAGATGATTATTAGGTAGTTAGTCGCTTGTACTTTAAACTTTTAATAATTCCCATACGTTTTTCTTTTTGTAATTTTGAATGTCCACCCTTTTAATAAATATTTAATTACAATATTTAATATTGTTTTATTGTTCTTTATTTTTACTTTTGTTTTTTTTTTCTTGTTTTTTTTTTGTCTGTTGATGTAGTAAAACGATTTCATGTCTAGAACCAATAATAATAGATTTAAATATTTAATCCGGTTTTTCATTGTATTCATGTTTATTGCTATGGTCAAAGTTTAATATTTTATTTGATTACTAAAGTAAGCAATTGGCTTGAATACTAATCAAAGTAAGAAATTATATGTTTTAGTATAGGAAATCATTTTATGTTAAATTGTTTCAAAAACATTTAACATTACATGTGTTCAATTATCGATATTTATTCGGCCTTATTAATTAAGTTTAAAATTTAAATAACTTTATATTGTTGCTTAGTAAACATGTTATTTAAATATGTATTAGAAACAGGAAAAATTATATTTTTCAATGACTTAAAATAACTATTATTTTTTTAATAACCAATCGATTATAGGAAAAATACTTGGCAACTTATTGGTCTTGTGGAAACTATTATAAATTAGTCTCAAGTTTTTTGACCCTGTTGTAACTATTATAAATCGTTATATACTCATAGCATAGCTTTCCAACTGGCTCTCTCTTTACTGTCTTAATTACATCGATCCAATTTAGTTTGATTTCGCTCTTTGGCCTTCCAGCTATAATCGTTTATCGAATACCAACAAAATGCGCTGCATAAGTAGGGCTATACCCTTAATGTTGATTTCATTTGAAAAGGAATTTCAGTTTTAACAGTCCTTTGCAGTATTTGGAAGCTCTACGATAAGCGTTACATTCTATTGATATAGAGAATAATATGGTCCTGAGATCTTCCAAAGTTATAGTAAGTCTAGAAAGGAAGTTTTACCTTGTCTTCTGTTACAATTAGTCTCGGATTCAGTTGCCATCTTCTTATTATATCGAATATTACATTTAGAGCGAGTAATTAACATATTCGCGGATTTCATGATGGAATTGTACGATTTCTAAAAAGCTTTAATACTTACAGTAGAACAACTGTATAACACTTTAAAAATATATCAAATGGGGAACACATCTAATATACGATGATGTTTCGTAAAAAAAATAAATTAAAAAACTAGACATTATAAACATAAAAAAATTCAAACTAAAAGAAAAAAAAAAGATATTAAAAAATTTTTTTTTGTTAATTTCTTTGGCGTGATTTAAAATTTTAAAATCGCTATCATTTTAAAACTATCTTCTCTGGTTCAAATTGTTAAAAGATCAGAAAATATTTTAAAAGCATTACAAAAAAAATTGAAAAGTATAACAACTTTTGGCTAAAATGTACATACTATTTATTGTCTTTTAAAATGCGTACGAATAGTGTTTAAGAATAGCTTACTATCAATCTGTATGGAACAATAGCTTACATTTTTGTATATGTCAAGTGGGCGTGGCACCTTTCACATTACTTATCAAAATTTCTTATCAATTTATTAACGTTAATATATTGTTTAAATAATAATTATTTTCATTTCAGATTCTTAAAAACTAACGAAGGAATTTCAATTAAATACTCTCCCCTCGGATTATTTTTAAACATCATAAACTATACTAAAACATGTTGTATTCTTTAATGTTTTATTTATTAACCAATATACCACGTTTACATCTATGGGCCTATGCCACCCTAGCATATGTCATCTATTATTTAATACAAGTGGTTAAGGTAATTTCTTTAACACAAGATAGGATTGTAAAACCATATGACTTTCTAAAAAAAAAATACACTTTGAATTACAGCTCCTATTTTAGCTTGTTCCGATGGACCTTTTAAAAAGTTTTTGTATAATAATATACCAACACTAGAAATGAAATATTGGCCGACATTTTGGTGTTTTGAAAGTCGAGCCCAAACAGTTTTTGCCAGTATTATAAGGATCACAAGCATGCCAAAAATTAATTATAGAAGGTAAGTTAAAACACAGATGGATTTATAATAAATTTTATATATTATAAGTGCTGTGCATGTTTTTAGGAAATTTTGGTATTACCCGATGGCGGTGAAGTGGCTTTGGATTGGATGGAAGGAAGGCTGTAGTAAAGATAGTCCTTGTGTTATTCTATTACCCGGCTTAACCGGTGAATCTCAAGCTAATATGTAAAATGTTTGGTTATTGCTGCTAAACAATCTGGTTTACGTGTGGTTGTATTCAATAATCGGGCTTGGGCGGTATTGAATTAAAGACACCCGTTTATATTGCGCCTCCAATTGTGAAGATCTTTCCGAAGTTGTTAAACATTGTCCGGTAAAACTGTTCCTAAAGATAGTCTGGGTGCAGCTGGTATTTCAATGGGTGCCTAATACTAGGTAATTATTTGGTACGAAAAGGTGAGAAGAGGCTCGCAAAATATTTAGCAGCGGCAAAAATTATCTCCCGCCCCGTGGGATGTTCATAAAGGTAAGAATGGAAGATAGACTATTTGAACTGTTACCTAATAATCCCTTTTGAAAAATATGATAAAAAAAAAGTAAAGATATGTTCACTAAGTTTAATATTATTTTTTCCCCCTTTTTAGGTACCGCTAGCATTGAGAACCTATTTTAAATAATTTATTGGCAGACATTTGACCAACAGTTTAGCAAGACTTTGCAAAGTTGTAAATTTTCAAAGATGCCGATATTGATATGGAGAAATATTAACAGTAAGTTTAACAAGGCTTTTCTTTTTCTAGTAAACTATTGGAGTTATTTAAATACAAATATTTTCTCTAGTGCAAAACAATTAAAGAGTTCGATGCTTTATTTACCTCAAAACAATTTGGTTATGCTCATGTTGACGACTACTATTCAGATGGCTACACTCCATAATAAGTTACACTATATTAATGTGCCATTGTTATGCCTAAGCGCAGCCGAGTGATCCTTTCCAACCTCTGGACGCTATACCAATTAAGCCGGCGGAAGAGAGTACTCATGTGGCTATTGTGGTAACAGCTCGTGGCGTCATATTGGTTTTCTTGAGGGTTGGTGGCCTTATCAAAGGAAGAATACATGGGCCGATATTTGTTGAATGAGGTTTTGTGTGATAAAATGGATGAATTTAAAAAAGTTACCAATGAAATGTTGGAAAAATACGACGAGCGTAAACATTTATATCCCCAAGAAGAAATTGAAAATAAGGTTGATATGAAAATATCCTCATCGTTTTTAAATTCGGAACAATTGGAGGAATTATGCAAGGATATGTAGTGCGTTAAATAACTAACAAAGGCACTTTAATTTCTTCAATTGCTGAAATGCTAAATTGAAATTAGTTTTATAAAATTGATTTTCAGTTCGGCTAACTAAAAAGTATTTACAAACAATAATAACAAAATGAAATTATTAAATTAGAAACGTTTTTCATTAGCTAATTAATTATATAATAACTAAGTTAAAATATTTTTAACTCTCTCCCTCTGTCTTTCTCTCTCTCTCTCTCTATTTATATTTGAATCTACCTTATCGGGTATGTTTTGTTGAACGTTTTTAACCAAAACAATTAAGACTTACATTACAACGCAAATTTCTTTTGTTAACTTTTAATAGTTGATTAGTTTTATATACCTGATAATATGTATTATTCTCTATTGTGATAGACAAAAAGCAATGAGTTATAAAAAAAAATGTTAACAATTAGCATCTCAATTAGTTAATAAAACTTTTAAATTATACATCAGACATACATACATATTTCAAAATCAACATGAAAATGACAAATTTAAACGATAATTAATTTACGATAACTTATTTAAGATAAGAACAAATTATATTAGTCATTGAAAATTTATACAAATCAAAAACAATGTCCATAATTCGATAAAAAAAAATTAAAAAAAGTGACTTCATTATAAAAGCCTTAGAATAATTATAAAATTTTGTTTTTTAACATTGTAATTAAACTCTTTTTTTTCTTTGGCTTTTAGTTTATATTTTAAATTTTAGCATTAAAATTTTTTATCTACTTTATGCATACTTTTTTTGTATAACTATAATTTAGTTTAATAATATTAATAATTTTTATAAAAACAAATTTAATTTTCATTTGCAGTTTTTATTTTTAAATCAGCTAATATAAATATGAACACATTTAAAAAATCGATATATGTATAGATAAACAATATAATAGTATGTATGTGTACTTCGTATATAAACTTTATAGATTCACATACGATTTTCCTTTAAAAAAAAAAAATAAAGACATATTAAAGCCAGTTAGGACGATTAAGACATCATGCATGACATGATAGCTACATGTGCGCCGTAGCAATCTGGAATATAATTGGCAATTTTATCCCGAATTGTCGATAAGAGGACAAAGAAACTAACAAATTTTAAAAAAGGATCATCACATTACTTTTTGGAATAATTACTAGTCACTATAAGATCGGATGTATGTATGACATTTCGGAGCCACATGCTGTTCTCGATATGAGATTCCTAAAAAGGATTCTTTTGTCCATAAAGATCCGTTTTGTGAATAAGCGTAGTGTATGTGAGATCAATTGCTTGTTTCTCAGGAGAGGAAAACCAATATTAGTAGTTGTGCTAGCTTCTGCAAATATATCAGCTATGTTATCATTCTCTATGTCTCCTTCTCCAGCTGCGCACAAGGATTAGCCGTTGGATATCTCCAGAGATCCTTTGTATTTTATCTAGAAATACAATGGCCACTTAGCGATAAGTAAATATAAGTAAATATCTCTCCTTAACATGCCTTGTTACTGAATTTGTTAATTGGCTATTTATATGTATTATATAGCAATAAACGAATATTTTAAGGGAGAATCTAATATTAAACTGATCTTGATCTGTCACTAAATTATCATACTTGAGTGATGTTAAGTACAGGTTATTGCCATAATGTATCGATGACACTATTAGGAGAAGACTTCTGCAAGAACTGCTATAAAGAGAAAATATCTCCCGTTCAACTGTTCGGCTATAAGGATTTTTAAAAATACCTACACACATACATATAGGTTTTTTAAATGTGAAATCATTAAATTTAAGTGTAATTAATTTTGATTAATTATTTAACAAGTCCTTAATATCCCTACTCTAAGAATATATAGGATTCAAAAATAATTAAGCTTGGATTTGCAAGTTTTAAAATTTGCAAGAAATCATTAAGGCCTATCCATATTGGTATTATATTTTAGGCTTTTATAGTCATAAAATTATTAAACAAAGTTTTTCTGTTACAATAGAGTAAGAAAAGTAAAATATTTTAAAGCTTTATTATAATAATCAATTTGTAAGTTTATAACGACATTTACAAAACATGGAACACAGATTTTTAAAAGAATTTCTTTTCGTTATTTAAAACAAAACGCTTTTGAACCAAAAGACAATTTGAAATCGACATTGGTTTTTAAGGGTTCTCTAAAGTCATTTCTATTATCAACTATTTCAAATTCAAGATGCGTTTCGAATATATTTTTATTATGTATTCAAAACGTTTTAGCAAAACAGCGACAATAAATAATAAAAATATATTCAAAGAGGATCTTAAATTTGTTATAATTATTAAAAATTAATAAAAAAAAATTCAAATAGCTCTTTAGTTCTATTCTTTTTTGAGCAAAAAAATTTCACTAAAATCAAAAGCATGATATAATTACAATAATTACGGCTACTGAAGGTCAAGGGACCAATATTACATTTTGATGGCTATAAGGATTCCGGGTAGATTTAATGCAAATAGTGTCCTCCGTATATCCCATCATCTGTTTGTCTGGTCTCTCTAGAAATACTCATTTGCTTAGTGAATGGGTAATGTCGATGTGACATCATTTGTTTGCTCCTCAAGAGAGAAATTCCAACCTCTTATATAAATCCGTATGCATTATTTGCCATACTAACTTACAACTAAGTTGTACATGCATTGTTCTAGTGTCCAAGAACACATATAGCATTCTTAATCAATCTTTAACGTGAAGTTTTAAGATTACTAAGCTTAGCAAACATGGCAATTAAATGTCATGCATTGTTTTGTTAATAGGAAAAGTGACGCTTGAAACATTCCTTTAGTATTTGCGATTCTTATAATATCTGTGTTCGAATTCAAATACATAAGTATATTTAAACTTGCCATTTATATACATATTAAAGAGCATATTACTCATACATATTAACTTATAAGTGAAATTTAACTCAATTTTTGTGCAATTAAATTAAATATCGAAAATAAAAAAGACATCAAGTACCTTTTTAATATACTTTAGCGAAACATAATTTAAAATAATATTAAACAAATTAACATAGTTTTAGTCGTTAATAATCGAAATTTAAAATAACGAAATTAATTTATTATTATTATTAATTTTTAGCACATATCATTATTGAATACTACATACACACGTTAATTTGTGTTTAAATATAAAACGGCTTTAAAATTAATCAACATTATCATTTTGCTAAAAAGAGAATGAATATTGTGCTATATTATAAAAATTAGATTTTGAAAACTTTTTAAAATATTTAATTGGTCGACAAGTTGTATATTAATTATGCTAGAATGACAAAAAATAAAATAAAATCTAATAAATTATAAATATGACATATAACAATAAAATTGTGTATTATTGTATTGAAGATGTAATAATAAAACGAATTAAATTAAATAATAAAACACGAGTTAACAAAATAAACTATAGTCAAATTTAAATTCTCTATATCAACATAACTTGTGTTTATTTTTTAAAAAAGAAAAAGTAGCCTAAGTAGGTTACGATTAAAAACACAAGCAAACTGAAAGGAGTTTCGAGTTGAAATAAAGTCCAGTCAGTGCTTTCAGAGCTACAATAATGTTTATATAAATGGCATATATAGCGCCCTACACTCACAGGTCAGCTCCTCAGCCGGTAAGACATTCCATTCATTAAAGTCTATAGCATAGATTAGCATCACTAACACCAAATCCATTACCATTACGCATTAATTTTAGCATGGCCACAAATTAAACTACTACCACCTCCATTTCTTCGGAGTGTAACTAGTAGAAATCACTGACAATGTAGCCCCTTAAACCCTAACTCAGAATTCCTTTTGTTTTCAAATCGACAACTCTCACAATCTTGTATATCTGAATTCACCTATTCTACTAACAAGACACCCTTTAGAGTAAATAAAATATACACATTTATTTATGAACTATGGGAAGACTATTAAAAAATCTGTAGGAATATAGTTTTCAATAGACAAATGACTGGTGAAACACCAATTTACAATGAAATTGAAACGAGTAATTGTTGCTGGATCTGCTTTGTTTTTGGCGAACCACGGTGGCGATTGACTGGAAGCGAAAAGATACTAAAATACTATGGAGATTTACTTCACATACCCAACAATAGACTAGATATACACAAAATTTAACACCATTTAAAGTTTTTTTTATTTATAATATAAGAATATAATTTCCAGTAGAAATACACCAAAAAAAAAAAAACAACAAAATAAATTAAAACCTAAAAACATTAAATAATAAAATTTAAATTTTGTTTCGTTCTAATAGTATTGCAACTAATTTTTGCTCGTTAATTCGTTAGTAGTAATAATAATATATTCAAAGATAATTCAGAATTATAATTTTTCTTAAATTAGTATCCCTTCTGATAAAATGTGTTGCGTTATATATTTAAATAGGTTTGTATAATAAAGTAGTAACGTATTTTTTACGATAACGATGAGTAGCACTTAAAACCATTACACCATCTTTTATGGATAGAGCATATAAATGATTCAACATGACATGATTTGGTTCCGGTAATAAAGTAGGTTCACACTGTTTTAGAGAAATATATGTAAAATCAAACCCTTTGTAGATATTTTTAAAATAAAGAAAAAAAACAATAACTTACTGACAATGGTGTATCCTTATTTAAAATAACTTGCAATAGGTGGGGTGGCAAAATTGGTGGCCCAGATACCTTTTCCCAGGGTTTTGTTTGTGGTACTTCTTGCGAGTATTCTTTATCGGCATTATTCACACAATTTTCACTGTCTTTGGCTAAAGCTTGAAATACTTCGAAATCTGATTGACGTACCGATACCAAATTTGTTTTTTCACCAACATCATTTTCCACGCTTTTCTAAAATTACAAAATTGTTTAATTAATACAATTAGACGAGGAGAATACACATGATAAAAAGAATTTGCACACAAAAAAAGAAATAATTTGTTTACATACATGTGTATTTGTTGTTCATTTTATTAATAAAATTAAAATGGTAGACAATGTATGAATGTTATTTCTATACATATTCGTGGTTTTTGTCCCTCTTTTCACCCTCTTTTTAAATTGAAATCGCTTTATTAAACAATTAGCACTCGAAAGTATGTAAATATATTTTGTTAATACAGTGGTTATGTGCGGCAAAGTAAAAAGTAAATACTGGATTATAATTTTAATCTTATCACAAAAAGAAACTAACAATTTATTTAATTTGTATTAAAGCCCAATAAAAGAATATGTTGTTATGCATAAACTAAATGAAAAATATGCCTTAAAAGTGTATATATATATGGAAATTTTAATAAATCGAAAAACTTAAATCAATTTCTATATTTTAGATTCGTATGAGAATTAAGGGTTTTGATTGTCCTTCAGCGGTCCTATACTTTAATATCAATAATCAGATTGCCTGTTCAATACTTTTTCCTAAAGAAAATAATCTGTTTACTCAGAATTAATAATAGGCGTTCCTTTATCTCTCATGGAAATGGGAAAGGGTTTACGTGCATACTTAAATAGCTTAAAATTTTGGTTGAACTAAAATTCTTACTCAATTGTAGATTATAAAACCTTTAGTTATGATTACAATCAGTGACGGAATCTACAGTTTAATGTCCAACGACAGATTTAAGAAAATGTTCATGAACAATTCATTAACTCTCGGAAGATAGCTGAGGGAAAGTTGCTAAGAGAAATATTTCGTTTGATTTAAACTAAATTTCAATATAATAAAATGGATTTTTAAAATTAACCTGTCTCGATTGAAACCACACTAGATTCCATCCGATAACACGTCATGTTCAGAAGAAAGCAGAAAGAGTTATTGAAAATTTTTCTGCTATTAGATTGAAATAGGAAAGTAATTCTCTATTTTAATACCAGTACCAAACAGTTCATGGTAAACTAAATTCAGTATTTAGACTGATTTATATTCTGGTGACGATATAATTAATAATAACATAGTTTTTTCATTTTCAAGATATTAGCAATTATTTAATAAGGCGTCATATCGTCTATACAATAATAAGATAAAGAATGTATAAAATAAATGGGTGTGATGTATAAAACTCCAAAGTACTCTTGCAATCTAATCATTTTCAGACATCATTCCAGAAATAAGTAGTCGCCAATTTGGAAAATTATCAAAAGCATTTTTCTTTTTCTCTCTTGCATTATTAAATATGTAAATCGATTTTACTACCAAACTATATACGTATAGTACATCTGTAAATGTTTCAAACTTGAACTATTTTTTGTTTTCATTTTTAAAACCACTGTACTTGGTATATGCATTAACAAACTGCTCTCAATATTGTATTGTATTATATGTTATTTTGTTTTCCTTTTGTGTTATTAAATGCTTTGTGTTCTTTATTAAAATAGTAGTATTAACAATTTCTCAAAGTGATTGCACAACAAACATTAACATCATCACCATGACCATCATCATCACTTAAGTGTTTTTCTCTTCAATTCATGGATGGATTGATGGTAGGTAAACAAAAACATTATAACTACGTCATATATTTTTTGAAGATTAAATAAAATGTACGTTGTTGGCTTTAGTTGCCTGATAGTTAGTGTGATATCGATTTTAAACAACAGTCCATGAACAACATTCGACAGGAGACGTAGTGAAAAAGTTTTATTTAAAATAAAAATATTTAATTAAACTTACCAATTTCGGATCATGTTTCCATTCGCCATCAACACAGAATTTATACTGATGATCTCCTTCGGGCAAATCAATGATGGTTACAAAATTTCCATGACTACGTACCATAGGTATGGGCTTCCATTTGGTAAAAGTGCCAGAAATCATTACATTCTGACCACCACCATCCCAACGTAAAACGGTAGGTAAAGCTGGATTACGTAAATCCTCTTCGTCCTGCTTTCGCTGGGAATTTTCATCCTCAGTTCCTCCGGCTGAAGCGGTTAAATCTTTATGTTGTGGCATACTTTTCGTTGTGCCTTCCGATATAGTACTCGAGCGTTTGCGCGGTTCAGTTGAACTAAACTCAGGGTCGACAGAGGCAGCAGCTGCACTGGCTTGTTGCTGCTGTTGTTCGTTTGCTGCTTTACCAATGGGCTTCGTATAATAGGGTTCGGATGTTGTTTCGTCGTCTTCTAGTGACGAACCACCGTGCAAAACTGAATCACGTTTTTTATCAAACGTGAATGCCTGACCACCACTGACTGCAGCAATTCCCTGAGCCGTGGAGCCACCCTCCCCCCTAAGCGGTAACTCGCGAAACGGTGAATTCGGTGTAGAGATGTCACTGGATTTGTGACGTTCTCTATGCATGCTAGTACTACCAGCATTACCCATTTTGTTTGTTATTAAATTAATCCCTTTTTTCTTATTCGAAAACAAAAATCTTTTCAATTAATATTCGGTGCAATATCACATATGGACGTTTTTAGTTTCTTTTTTCTTTTGGCACTATTATTGCTTGTTTAATGGCAGCTTTTAATTATTCGAAAATTTTGTGATAATGGATTTTATAAAATTATTGTCGTTTTTATGGGATTATAGGAATTTTTCTTAAATTACGTTTCGTATTTCAATGTCACAAAGTAGGAAATTTTCTTTTTGATAAAATTTTTCTTTGATTTCTTATGTCTTCCACCTTTATTTTGCTCACATGCCGTTTTCTTTTCTTTTCTGTCTATAATGCTTGTTTACCTTTGTTCTTTTTTTAGCAAACAAAGAAATTCGGAAAAAGAAAGAAGTTCCGCATAAAAACAAAATAAAAAACAGCTGTTAGAAGAACAGAGTAGTTAAATGAAACCATGTTAAGTGTTATCATTTCTGACTGAATGTGATGCACTCCAAAAACAAGAAGAAGATGTGTAAATATTTTGTTAATAAACGTGTTTTAATTTGTTTAGTTAAAAGGTTACTCCGTGGTTAAAAGAGGAGTTAAAATTAATAGAATTGAAGATGCCTATAAATTGCAAATCAAATTGTGGCAACAAAGCTGTTTTAAAGGTACAAAATAAAATATAATAGAATTGATCTTAATAAGATTCTAATTACAGCGTCCCAAAACTGCCGATGCCCTTTGCAAAGAATGTTTCTTTGCCGCATTTGAAGCAGAAATTCATCATACAATTATATCCAGCAATTTGTTTAAACGTGGTGAAAAAGTTGCTGTGGCTGCAAGTGGTGGCAAAGATTCCACAGTGCTGGCCCATGTGTAAGTAAAGAAGAAGAACGTAGAGAGAGGAAAGATCGATGTTCTTACAATCTCTTATTTATTTCAATTTATTTTCAGTTTAAAACTGCTCAATGAACGACACGACTATGGCCTGGAACTCGTTTTATTATCCATAGATGAAGGCATAACGGGATACAGAGATGATAGTTTGGAGACTGTTAAACAAAACCGCGATGACTATCAAATACCGTTAAAAATTCTATCGTATGAAGAACTTTATGGCTGGACAATGGACCGTATTGTATCAAAAATTGGTCGATCAAATAATTGTACATTTTGTGGTGTATTTCGTAGGCAAGCTTTGGATAGAGGAGCAAAATTATTAGAAGTAGATAGTATAGCTACTGGACACAACGCTGATGATATTGCAGAGACAGTATTAATGAACATTTTACGTGGTGATACGGCACGTCTGCGAAGGTGTACTGATATAAAGACTGGCGGTAGTGAAGATTCTATACCAAGAGTAAAGCCCCTCAAATACACATACGAAAAAAGGAATTGGTTCTATGTACGCCCACTACAAAAAACTTATGGTACTTTTCGACAGAATGTGTTTTTGCTCCCACGCTTATCGGAGGACATGCTAGAGCTTTCCTGAAGGATTTAGAGAAGGGTAGACCCTGTTATTATGGACATTATACATTCTGGTGAACAATTGCGTTTCAAGGACACTGTAAAGAAGCCCACGAGAGGTATATGTGAACGTTGTGGTTTTGTTTCCTCACAACAGCCTTGCAAAGCTTGTGTTTTGCTAGAGGGTCTTAACAGAGGTTTGCCCAAACTGGGCATAGGTAAAAAATCGAAAGGAGATCGTATGATAGCAAATCAAGAAAAAGAGTTAGCCCTAAGAGAAAAGGCAAATTTAGTGAAAAATGATTTCTGATAAATTCTAAAATAAAAGATATTTAAATTTTTTCTATTTTATGTATTTATTTAATAATTTTTATTAAATATAAAAGTTGTTGGAAAACTCAATAATTATTTAACGAATACATGTTATGTTTATTGTCTTGCATTCTGTCCCAGTATTGGTTGAAAATCGAGGTTTCTGTAAGAGAAAAAAGAAAAAAAAAACGAAAAACGGTGATTTTGAGTTGCTTCATTATCTTTAGAAAGAGGATCTTGATTATAAAAAATCTCAGTGCCAACTTGCCGGTACAGGTTATCCGAAACTACTGATTAAAGAAAACAAGACGCCCTAATCTCAAAAGAATATTGAGGCAGTTTGTCAGCGTTTTAATCGTGTAATGATGTCTGTGAATGGTTTAAGTGATCATCATTGGAATTTTCAAATAAATTTATATTAGTTTACTAAATAATTACCTTGTGTATAATCCCAACTCTGATTTCCTTGCGATGTTTCAAGCATTTA
>QOCX01003854.1:0-16282 GCA_005959815.1 Sarcophaga bullata | reverse complement strand
TCAACAGGTAATTTTCTTTGATACAAATTCTACTTTTTTATTTTCCAAGCTCCTCACATAGTCTGAGGACAACAAATTTTACATAAATTTACTAAGTGTGGGTACATACGATTATATTTCATTCTTATCTTAAACATTCAAAGAGAAATACCTTTATAAACATAACAGAATTTTTCTCAAAAACTAAGAATCTTAGCTTTTTATACTACTTTGCGGCCACATGTCTAATAAGTCAACACACTACCCCCTAGACTATGACGGCTGGATGATGAACAAAAATAAAGTTGAAAAGCAACATTTGCCGCGCATACTATACCTTTTTTACTTTCTTCTATAACAATATAACTCATGTATTTCTGAGTGTTGGAAATTGTTCAAATTGTCAATAAAATTGCAATTTGTTTCAGTTCTTCTTATTGCTATATTCTAGTAATGTCAACAACAGTTGAATTCAATTATTTTATTTTTATTTAGTGTTGTTGGTATAAAATCAATTCTGTTAATATTTATTTTGTTCCGTTTTATATTGTGAATAGTTTACTAGTTTGGAAAAACAAAAATAATCAATTTTTGGCTTTAGTTTGCCAAGTAAATTCAACGTGTTTTTTTTAATTTTTTTGTTTTATGGTTTCAAATAAATGATTTACTCGAATACTCGAATACACTTGATCACTCAAAGTTCTATACAAAAATTTTATATTGATATAAGATCAAATTTCAGTACACTCTACTACGATATTTTTTTAATACAATAAATTCAAAATAAAATTTTACGAATTTTAAAAATTTGTAATATTCAATAAATATTACGCGACATGAGTGTTTTTCATTTATTATACTATTGCATAAGAACGAGCATTCAGATTATTTCTAATATACTTTAAAATAAAACGCACTTAAAAAGTTTAAAACTGTAATGGTTGGCTATGCACATTATCTTGTTCACCTAACACAGGGGAAGAAAATGCAGTATGTCGGTTAAAACATATTTCACAAGATTCCAATGGTAATTCCTTTACTTTCAGAAAAAAATTAAACCTAAAAGAGTAACTCTGAATTTAGTCTGAAATAAAATTAAATCAAAAGCATTTGGAATACAAAATTTATTATTTTACCGACAAAACATATCGAATGATTACCAATATTTTGTTGCATAACCTCCATTTTTAAATAATCTTGCCACGTTTTACGCATAGAGCCTAGTGTCGTGTCAACGACAATCATGCTATGCCTTATATAACTCAACATACATATTTGTTTTGATTGGCTATGTATTAAATCACTCGAGTACTCCACATTGATTTTTTTCGGGTGCTCTGGTAGTCAAGAGTATTATCCATGAGGGTCGTGCCGCCGATTTCTACCACGGACTCTGGTCTGTTATATTACATCGAGCAATACGGTCTTGTGTTATAAAGCTCGAAATAATAAATATTATTTATAATGTATGTAATTAAAGAATTCAATCAAGGTGGATTTTTTACAATTTTCCACAATTTCTATGTGCTGAAGATGGGTTGATCGGATATGTGTATAGGGTAATTTATCGTTTTTTGAATATTCAATGCTGCGAAATTTTTTCGTATGCGTATGGTGCTATCCTCTCTACGTCAGTTTTTCCATAGTATCAACGATTTTATTTAATAAGCATTGAAAGCAACCTACGTTACAATATGATCTTCCAATTTCCACTGCTTCGACCGAATCAAGTTGTTTCACTTTTTTTTTCTTGCGATTAAATAAGAATTTTCTGAGCCTTACCGTCCTATAATTATAATGTTTCACTAAAGCCATTCAGATTCAAATGTGCTTCTCATTGAACGGATTACCAGGGGTTTCTATGGGCAGCTGCTGAATAAACATACTTATCGGCTGACAAATATCAGAGTTGCATTTGCACAAAAATAAGACACTACTTTTACGTGTGGTCCTATATCGATAGAATCAAATTTTTCGTAAGAAAAATGACCCAGAAGTTTTTAGCACAACCATTAGGAATAGTTGGAATTGAATTTTAATTATTTTTAAAAGCTCCAAACTTTAAAAAAAACATAGTGTAACTTTAAACAACATTTCTATCTACATATATAGTATATGTGCAGCCTTATTGTTCTTTAAATATTGTGTTATCGAAGTACGGTCATATAACTGTGTGTGAATGAAATGTTTGTGCTGTCGATTGGCGATTGCCTTCACTGCTAACGATGCAGAACAATAAACTTTACTGAAAACCAATTGTGGGTATTGTTACCCCGTTACGACAGCAATAGCAATGAATATCCTCCCTTCTTTATTCTCGATGTACCAACAAATGTACATGCGAATTGAATTTAGTGTGGCTGTAAGCGATAAAAATCAGCATATTGAAGGTTTGACTTAAAATATTGTTAATTTGTTATCATGTTAACGTCGTAGTAGCCATTTCGTAGCATTTAGGAAAACAGCTAAAGTATCAATGATATATTTGCTTAATAGTTTGGGTTAATGTGTGCTTGTCAGTTTGAGAAACCGATACTTTCGAACAAGGCTATGTGAACCGAGTAGAGTCCAATAACTTTTGTGACTTCTTAACCATCAGGTTTATTTGAATAAGCTTTTTAACCGATCTACTTCTTATTGTTTGAAATCAACAAAAATTTTACTCTGGGCAGGAATACATTCCATAAATTCTGTATTTATTGCATGAAATTTCATATTCTTTTAAACTGATGCAACTGGAATAAATTTTCAGTAGAAAACAAGTCCACACTTTAAAGAGCAGAAGCAAGAAATTAGAATAAAAATGGATCGGCCTAATGGCCATTACAAATTAACCAGTAAGTTTAAGGCCCCTTTGGTCCGAAATCGATTTTATTAAATAGCTTCGACTTTCGTACCAAATTCATCGTATTCAGGGGCTTAAACCAGCCGGACCTGGTAAGGCCATATTCGTATCAATATGAGCGAAGATAAATGTCAATTGAGTACGATATTTTTTAAACGACTTAAGTAATTAAAACTATTTTTCTCAGCAAATGGTTTACCTGAACAAGGTAACTCCAAGATTATATATGCGCACTTGGGCCTATAAGATCCGGTTTAACATTCGATATTACCATATACCGTTAAATACAATAATAACATCACGGCATAACATCTTTTAGGCCATTTCAAGTGTTTTACTCAACGTGCGCGAATTTTATTGTAATTGCCTGAATCACATTGTATATAATGCACCGGACATGAATCAGAGTAAGAAGTTTATAGTCCTTCAAGAAGAAATATGCAAGAACTTCTAATGTTTCACTGTCAACTTTAGAAGGAGCATTTTGTTCTATACTTGTGGGTTTTATCAAAAACCTGTTTACCTATAAGAATAAACCAACCAATTCTCTATCTTAAATCTGAAGATCTAACGACGTCATCGGTATATATATGATGATTAATTAAGTTAAATGAGACATATTCTTCATTAAAATACAATACAAAAAAATCAACTCTAACATAAAAAATATATTGTATTTAATTTTAACATGAAAATAATTAGAATATCCTTGTTGCTATAAATAGGCGATCATAGTGTGTATAAAAAAATCTGAAATACATTTTCTCTGATACTAAACGCTTCTAATGAATTACCCAGCTATGCATTTGGAAAGATTGATTTTAGAAGAATCACATGGAAGAGTCTTTTTAGAGTACTTTGGATGATTATAAACTTATTTGCCAGTTACACGATTAAAAAAGGACTCAAAAATGATTGCGCATACGATAAAATGAGTTCGATTTAAAATACAATAAAAAATTGTATAGCATTGCAAATTAATCATTTAGCATTTAAAATGTGAGCTATTGTTTCCAGTTATTTATTATTATATTCTTACTTAAACAGAAGATTGAAAAACGGCTTAATCAAAACAGATCATGCAATTCCGTATTTTATGATTATATTTTGTCGCACAATGTAGATGATTAAACACTGCTTGTTATATATTTTTTTGTTCAATTCTGCCTTTATTACTTGATTTTTTATCATATTTTTTATAAAATTGTCAATAAGTTCAGTTTTGTTTTTTAATATTAAAGTGCATTGTTTTGTTATGGATGCCCAGCAAAATACTTTGTTTTAGAAACTAAGTTGAATAGTCGTTACTATTCCTGTACTCGCTGGTAGACAGAAAGGACAAATAGTGAAGCATTGTCTTATTTTTCCAGCCGAAAGCCAGTGCGCGATAAGAACCAACTAACTTTACCGTTAGATTATATGCACGTTGTATGTTTAGGGGTAAGCGGCCTAATAAATGACTCAAATTATATATCATAAATGATACTGCCAATAAAAGGACTCCTAAACATAATAATAAATTACTCATAAGAGACTCCGAATGCGATAAACTATGGAATAATAAATAATAGGAATAAGAAATAATCAGAAAGCGATTTCGAAAGTGATCATAACACTACTAGAAAAAGGGTCGAAAAGTTGTGAAAGTGGCACCACAAAGTTGTGCGATTAATAAAGAATTTAATTAAAACTGAATACAAATTATTTTTATTTTTATTTGCAATCTACGAGCTCATATATCAAACCGTTTTAAAAGGTAAAAACGTAACTAATAATAATAGTAACATTCCTTTGCTCTGAATAATTCCCTAAATTTCTGCTTCACTTTTTTTTTTTTTTTTTTTTTTTTTTTTTTTTTTTGAAAAATAATGAGAAGTTTGCGTTTTTTAATTTTCGTATGGTTAGCATATTTTTAGAAAGCTAACTGTAAATTATTACAAAGTATACAACAAATCATTGGAAATGTGTTTTTTATATTATTAGTTATTGCTTTTATGTTTATAAGTGTTATTGTGAAATCTCGTTCAAATCCATCTGATGAATGAATTGTTCTAAGAATTTTTTAAAAGCTTAGTTAAAAAAGGTGGCTAAAATCGATCGTGGCAAGAGCTTCAATAAAAACGAACATTGTGAACTATTGCTCATATTGTTTTTGCAGTTAAGTCTGGTTCAAATCCTGGCTCAGATAACTCAAACTAAATGAAACATGAAAAATATTCTCTTTTCCTCTCCAGTAGTCTTGTGACAAGAAGTCCGCAAGTAAAAAATAAAAATTGCAACAAAATATAAGTAAGTATTCTGCCATAAATTTTCTAATACCGGTTGTTGTAAATTATTCTTCTGAATAAGTGTATGCAAAACTGATAAGAATGGTGTACAACAAACTGGAGAGTAACAACTTAATTTAATTTAAATAGTTTATAACGTTAACTTTCCATTGTATTTCGTCTTTATTTTCCATGTTCCCCACCAAAGTGATGAGCGAATTTCATGTCCTGTACAATCCATCAAGTAATTCTCACATTTTTTTTATACTTAAAAAAGCAGGATTTTTATTTGAGTGAATAAGTATAAGTTCAAATATTTATTCTATTGATTTAATAGCTTTGTTGAAAGCTAAAAACCTTGCAATAGTGTAATGAAATTTAATTCTATTTGCTAGCAATTTAACTTCATTTTTACTGTAACTGTTTGTAATATTTTCTGACTCTTTTGCGAGCAACAGGACACTTAAATACCTTATTGATGGTATCAGATACCAAGAATGACATAAAATCGATATTATAATGTTATTAACAGCATCTTTATTGAATTGACTAGAAAAAAATTGACGATAATATACGCACCACACTCCGTAAAAATTCAATGACTAGCTGTATACCATATACATTTGAACAATGTTTTCAACAAAATTGGTAATTTTGTATTTCAATTAGTAAAACTGCTTCTTCTCATGAAAAATAACGTGTACCATGAATAACATGAAGTGTAAATGTTAATGGTCTTCAACTACAGCTAAAAATTGTCGATTGACTAATAAAATAGCGAATACACCAATAGCAAAAATGTAAAAATGTTTTTTCTTTTTTGTTCTTGAAGCAAATGTCATTTAATAGATATTTTCGTTGATTGTGCTTATTAAGTTGTGATTACACTATGAAATACCTGAAATTGTCTAATGTAATTTTTATTGTGTCGAAATAATGCAGAATAAAAAAAAATTGTTCCAACTTCGAGCGAAAGACTGCAGCGAGTGCACATGATAGCGGCTCTGTCGCACATATGTTGTGAATTACACTGTGACTCAGTTGTAATGAATTAAATTTATTATAATTTATTTTTCTTGTATATAAATTGGTTGTTCTTTAGAAAAAATAAATTATTCACTTTGCTCAGTAAATAAAAATTAAATGGTAAAAGTATTTGGATCTTGGATTGGCTGACAAGAAGAGGCATTAACGGTGGGTATAAATCAGGCATTAGAATTTCATTGCACAGTTGTGCAGAGAGAATTCGCACACATTGATTATGCTCTTTTATTTAGTCTTCGATCAGACTGCAGCGAGTGCACATGATAGCGGATGCTATGACATTTTTTTTCAGGTTAACACTCAAAAAATATTTTCAGTTGTAAGTATTTTAAAAATGCTTTTATTAAATTCCAATGTCTTATAAGTCCTTAAATGACATTTTAAGACATTTAAGTGATAATGAAAGGGAACAGCTTTTTTGTAGACATAAAGCAAATCTCTTTTTGGAAAAATTAAAAGATTTGTTATTAGTAGGTGAAGAAATTTATGAACCAAAAGTTACTCCCACCAAATATCTAAAAAACATTCGCTAATTTTTGAGTCAAAGATGTATAATTCATGCATGTTGATGAAATTGAAATCAAAATAGCATACATTACTAACACTTTTCTATGGCTGTAAATAAATAAATTCTCTCAAATTATTTTCTCTCTCTTACCCGCTAATACAAAACCAAAAAATTTTTGGTGAGCCCTTATATAACTCAACTTTAAGAGCATGCTAGTATATGCATGCATGTATTAGTAAATTACGGAATTAGTTACAAGCACACATGGCGTACGTAATTAGTCATTATAGGTCTTCAGTCAGGGTTACGACCTGGGCTACTCATACCACTTTATGCCATAGTGTGTTATAATTTTAATACATGAATTGGCGGGACTTACAATTTAAAATCGACTTCGAACGGACAGATTTTTGAGAACCTTTGAATGGCAATTTTATTCCTTCAGAGTTTTCTCCAGAAATCTGCTGGAGAGGAATTCGCCGAAGAAAAATTTTTTTATATTTCGGATTTATTTGGAGATGTCTGACCTGGGTTTTTGAACCGTGGCATGTTATTACTTCTTCTCGTCAGCAATATTTTTGGCGCCATTCACTCATGAGCACTCTGAGCTCTTTCTTGAGATGCAAGAAGTTTTGATGCCAAAGAAGCATTAAATAACTTTCATTTCATTTCATTCATTTTCACTTTTTCTATTTTTTTTTTAATAAAATTTAAGCCCAATTTTGTATTTCAATTGCATATTCTTTTCTTTTATTTTCATATTAAATTTATGTTGATATTATATATACAATTACGAAATTCTTAAAATAGTTAGCCAATATATTTTCTCATATATTGGTGTTTATAGGTAAATATGAATAGGGTACGTACATATGTGTTCATAGTTGTATGTGTACATATGTTGTTCAGTTTATGTGGGAAATATTGATTACGTTCATTGCTTTGAAGTCGCCGTAGTCTAGTAGGGTAGTGTGCTGCTGTATTAGACGAAAGGCCAGGGTTCGAATCCCGGTCAGACATCAAAACGAAATATGAAAAAAATTATTCTTTCGCGCAGATTTCTGCAAAACTCTGAGAGTGAAATTCGCCCCATGAAAGTTTCTTCAAAAAATCGTGGTTCGTTTCGGGAGTCGACTTAAAGCTGTATCCCGGCAACTCATGTAGAAAACTGTAACCACACAGCAACAGGGTAAAGTGGTTCTGCGAAGGCTAGGCCTTTGAATCTGACCTGAAGGGGTTGGTAAGGCCAGATTATGTATGCTAGTTCATTGGCTTCGAACTATTGAAGTCAATTTTATATTAACACAGGTATGCTTAATTTATTTGTTAGTTGTTTCAAGCCAGTGGAGAACCGCAGGCAAAGCAGTAACAGAAAGGAGCAATAAAAAAAGGAAATAGATCAAAGATAATAAAAAGGAAAGAAATATTACGGCGTACGTATTTAAACAACGCAGGAGTCTCCAGATTTGTTTATGAAACGTTGGAAGACGCCGTAAGTCTAGGTAACAATGTGTTTCAATCCCCGATCAGACATCAAACCGAATGAGTGGAAACGAAAAGCTATTTCTTCGGGGCGATTTCAGCTCTTCAGCAGCATGTCTGCAAAAACTCTGAGATAAGTAAATTGCCATGAGAAGTTTCTCCAAAAAAATCTGCCGTTCCGAAGTCGATTTAAAACTGTAGGTCCCGCCTCATTAAAAATTATTACCACACAACATAGCAGTGATGTGAGAAGCGTAGCGTCGGTTATTCTGACTGAATGCCTATATTATTTATGGGATGTATGTATGTATGGCTTCAAAAAACAGATCTTTCAGATGGTATGTATTCTTCTTCCAAATGCAAGGTTACAATGACGATACGAAACTTATTTAGTTGTGAAGCAGCAAAAAAAAAACTAAGCGAAGTTAAGGAACCATTACAGGCACGCAGAATGACGAGCAGAAACAATACGTAGTAGTATACAGAAAGCAAATAAAACTGGATAAAAACTGCATCCACAATATTTAAAGACATGATCTTGAAGTTACCCCGAACATGAGGAATGAAGGCAGTGCTAACGTTCGACGCGGTCAATCAGTGATAAACGTGGGTATCTCGGTTAATTAACGGAAGTTTCCGTGTGTTAAATACACTAGATGCTCAAGCTTTGTTAATGAGTGAATAAGTTGTGGTAATTAGTTGAATAAAATTATTTAGCAAAGAGTTATCATTTGAAGTGGTGTTGGTATATTGAATTAAAACTCTATTTTAAATAACGTCCGCTTGTAGTCTAGTAGGTATTAGGGGACGAAAGACCAGCTTCGTATTGGTCCCCAGTTCAGACATCGAAAATGGCCTTCGGCTTCGCTCAGCAGACTCTCCGGCAAAAACTCTAAGCAACGTATAAAATTAACACACACAACCATAAGTGATTTAAGAAGTAGGTCATAATCCTGACTGAAGGGTTTGTAATGGCCAATTAGTGTATGTATCGTGCAATATCGAATAAATAAAGATCAGAAGAAAAATAATTTGCTTTTATTTTACTGCCGTCATCAAATGCCAGATAAATAAAATGATTATCACGTCTTAATATTATGTGCCAATGTGAATCACTGCACAATTTATTCATTGTATTATGATTTAAATTTGGTTCTTGGGAGGGCACGATCTGTTTGTTTTGATATTTCCGATAAATTTCCGCATAATTCTGGATGCCATCTCGAAAACTGTCCTACTTGCAAGTTGTCTTTAAAAAGACATCAATTACTTCGGAGTTTTTTTTTATCGTTCCGTCACATTTGTCTGTTGGCTCGGTCAATGATGTCAGTTCAGTAGAAGCAAAATCAGTCCCTTTTCCGTATGTATGTCATCATTGGTTGTTTCCTTATCTGGTTGAACAATTACTTGGTATTGCTGGGCCTGACAGAATGGTAAGAATTCTAACAGAGTTTCGGTTAATTAAATACCGCTTGAACCTAAACAAATTTCGATTAGTAGACTAAGTCAGGCCTAAAATTTATAATTGGATCTACCATCGATTTCTTTCTAACTGACATCTGTATCCACAATTCATTTCATAATTTAAAACTGTAAAATTTTAATCTCATTTTCGCAAGAAGTGAAAAGAAAAAAAAAATTAAAATGATTCACATTATTCTATGCAGATAAATATGCTACACTTTGATTTCTCGTTAACTAAAGCGTATGAAGGTATTATGGGGGATTGCAATGTTATAATATTCATCATAACGTTTGCGGTAACAATTGGGAATAAGTACTACAAAGTGCTATATGGATATTTTTTGTTCAAGGGTTGATTTTACGTTAAAAGGCGAAAATGGAAGGTGATTTTTTGAAAAAAAAAGTAAGACGTTCGCGTATTTCGCAGAGTGTGGACTCTCAATATGTATTTTAAATTTATGAAACTAACTGTTTTCTCTTCGATTTTTAGGAATATTTTTTGTTTTTATAAAAATTAGGATAAAATAAAAAGTAACGACAACAATGGACATAGTTAACAAACACACACTTTTATCTGAATATCAGAGCTTATAATACAAGACAGAAAGTTCGCCGGAGTCCTAGGTAGGTTTAGGTGTGTTCGGCTTATTGGACGAAAGGCAGGTGGTTCGGTATCCCCAGGCAGACAATCAAAAACGAAATTTATGGAAAAAAAAACAAAAAATATTTCTCGGCGGCTTTCTTCCTAGCAAGATTCTTGGCAAAAAACTCTGGAGAGTAAATAAAATTTGCCATGAAAAGTTTCTCAAAAAGGAATCCTGTCGGTTCGGGAGTCGACGTTTAAGCCACTGTACGTCCCGCGGGCCACTCATGTTATAAAATTAACACACCCAAACATAAGTGGTGTTGAGAAGCTTGAGGGCCTAATCCTCTGACTGAAAGGGTTCGTAAGCCAATTATGTATGTACGGATAGTATAAATACAACAACTAAATTAGTAAAATACTAGAGATATAAAAAAACTCTAGAATCAGAAAAAAGTCAAGTTGAATAATTCCATTAATTACACGGTGCGATAGTGTGAAAATGTTGTAAATGTAATTGTTAAGTTAAATGAAGGTAGGAACTCAAAAATGTTATTGTATATTTCTTCTCGAAACTTTAGCATTGTTTATATGACAAAACTGTTTCTTTTATCTTCTCACACGAAATTATTGAATACCCAAAAATTTTCGAAACTATTTTGAAAAATTAAAAGTTTTTCCAAATGGCGCAGCTTTAGCCTTTAAGAACAGTATGCATAAAATATTTGTTTCAATGATATAAGGTTAAGAGCTTTTGAGTAGCGGTAAACTTTTGAAAAATGTGATTTCTTTTCTTATTTTTCAAGTTTGCGTTCCTTATGGCAAATCAATAAAAAAACTTGATAAACAAGGTGGTGATCATTATCCAAAGTGCATGTCTTTGTGAAGATTGACCACTTTCGGGCTTGATAAAAATCGAACAGAAATTTACAGTAGTTACTATTTAAATAGTAAAACAAGTTCGTGCTATGTTGTTTGGTAAAATTATTCTTATCATTAACTTTCAGTTTAAAAAATTTTCAATATTTTGTGTGGATATTGATTTGTTTTAACAGAAAATGTGTCAATTTTACGTTTGGGCATTACTAGGAAATCGACTAATATTGTTGGCTTTCGCAAATATGTATTATTCACTTTGCGCAGAAAACATTGTCCAACTCACTTCTGGTTGGTCCGCTTCAAAACGTGAAATTGACACATTTTTCGTGAACAATCAAGGATCTACCAAAAATGTTGAAAATTCAATGTTGAGAGTGTGCGATTTGATAAGATGAGATATTTAAAAAAATTATTTACACGACATGGTTATATCTTTTAAATAATAACTTGCGATAATATATGTTTCGATTTCGATCAAACCAAGTGTCAATCCCTTTCACAATAGAACCCACTTTAAGAATGTCACAACTTATGTTTTATATTTTTTATTTAAAAGTTACTTACTTGAAGGACAAACTTGAAAAATTATGAAAAAATGCGCACTTTGCTAAGTTATCTGCGATCAAACATCAAGTAGAGAATATTCAATCGAATCTTATATATATGGATAACTGTGTCAAAAGGGCCCATACCCCCGCTTTCTCAAGAAGTGTTAAATTTTAAATATTGGTTCAGAAAGTGGACCCCGAGGCGGCGGGATTCCGGACGGCACCCGGGCGGCGCACGGGCCCGTTTGTGTAATCAGATAAAATTTGTGCGTGAAGTTAAAAAAAAACACCAAAAACAATTTCTGTTCGTTTTTATCGCATAGTGCTTATACACAAGCGTATTGTTGACTGCAGAAATGGGGGGGGGCCCATTCTGTAACGATTTCTCAGGGTCACTATACAGCGCTGGCAAGAGTCACACTAGTTGTTGGCTGTTTCCTACTCGTATTTTCATCATGGCATTGTTACTTTTGAGGGGTAAACCAATAACTGGTATACCTTCCTTTTTACTGACTAAACCCCAATAAGTTTACTTATATAAGGCAGGGAAAATAAAACACACAGGTGAAGTGACACAGTTTTACAACTGCTCCTACACAGAATATTAAATTTTTGCCATAAAAAATTTTCATAAAGTTTAAAGGAACTCTGATGCTGACATTACTGTCAGTTCGAATATTTTCGTGTGTAAATACACGGCAAATTGATAAATTTTATGACTACAGTGAGCGATGTAAAGTTCTTTTGTGCGCGTTTGTATTTTTGCCAACATTGATGAATTATGATGATGAACTTGCAGATTCAAATTTTTAAAGGAGATGCCGTTGGAGGAGCTTATTGCTTATTTAGTATTTCCCTTATAACTCAACATACTATTTATTGTTTGTCAAACTTTCATGCATTCATCTTCATTGCATGTGAGTGTAACATTTCAAGGGCTTATGATTCTGCAATTCACATTCCAGCGTAAAGATCGAAAATCAAGCGAAGTGAAACAATTTCACATTTAGCAACAAGTTTACAGGATTTCAATATGCAAACCCAGTCAAACTCCTAACAGTAGCAGGTATAATAAAACAACATCACGAATTTTTTAATTCTTTTTTATAGCCGATAAACATGGAAGCCATGTATTTGTTATGTTATGGTTTTTGTAATTTTTTGTGTCTCATAATGTTAAAAGGTCATTTGTCTCTACAACAGACACACATCCCTCTACAAATACACACACTGATGCAGACTTTTCCCAATGATTTTAACAAATTGAAAAAGGTTTATAGCTTGTTAAATCAGTACAATATAAGAATGCTGAAGAAAAAAAGAAATAAAATACCACTTACGCGCCAAAAAAAATAACAGGAAAAAAGTATACATACAGATGGTATATGTAGACTTTTTTTTGGATTGTATAATTATTTATTATTTATTTTCCTTAATGTTTCCTATGAAAACAACCATAGTTATTATAGTTACCGCAAATGCGTTGCTAAACTTATTATGCGCAAGATCGAATTGTATGTGTTTTTAAAGAAGCACATCTTATCCTCAATTTCAATTTTAAAAACTGTTGGAGAGAAGTCATGGTAACAGCGTTATAATTAGAAGTTTTTTGTTCAAAATACATTTAAAGTATGTGAAATCCTTTATCTAAAAGTTTTAGATGATGCCTTTCGTAAAATCTTTTGAACAAGATTATAGAATTTCCTATTTCCATTTGTTTTAGCTTCAAATACTTTTTCTGGAAATAATACGTGTTAATAGGTAAATTATGCGTAGGTATTGTATATAAGTTTTTGGTTTGAAGAAAGAAAAAAACTTTTTGGTTTTATATTTTCCAGTTTTTTCTTAGCTAAGCGTCACATTTTGCCACAGTCCTTGATAGGTATTTCAAGGACTTTACATACAACTACTAACGTGTTTCACAAACATTAAACTTATGTTTCTGTTGAACTTCATAAGAAATTCCACACGTAAGAGCAAATTGAAGGCAATCACAAATATTTCTATGTCTTTAACTCCATTGCTTCCTTTAAAAAATCTTTTTATCTAAATTTTGTCACAGAACATGGATAAACCTTATAATGTAAATATCTCCTTAAACATTTCGGCATTGCTTTTTTATTTTCCTTTCTTATCTTGTATTCCTGGTCCAAGTGTTTAGTATCTCATTTTAGTTGAAACACATTTGAAGTTGTAAAATGGAAACAAAAAAAAAAAAAAAAAAAAATAAGTTGCAAAGTTAAGAAGTCATATTTTCTGCCAGTTAACACCGTTAACTTTTTTTATATTCGTCCTATACATTCTCCAACTAACATAATATTTAAAGTTGTCTGTAAAGAAACAACAGTTTGTTGTAAGCATGAATTAAATTCATCAGCAGTACACGAAATTTTAGCCTTATTATGCGAGACATTTGTCCACAAGTTCCTCTTTTATTCATTCGCAAACAATAATCAGCAAACGACTGTTAAAAATAACATACCTGTAAGAGAGTACATTTTGTGATAAATTTTCTAAATTCTTGGAAATAAGAAACATAATATCTGATTTTTAATAATGGCCACATCCAATCAAAGTTTTTCCGATATCATTTCACAAGAAAGAAGTAAGTAAAACGAGAAACATTTTATTAGGGAAATCAAAATAATAACTAAACGAATGAAACATATTAATTAAGCAAACCTAAATTAGAATTCGAAACAAATAGTAATAATAAAAAAAAGAAAGAAAAAAAGCCAATAAAAAGTCTTCTTTTGATGCATTGCAATATGGTACCATAATATTAAAACCTAATTTACACGACAATATATTTAAATTTATTGGTTGCTTTATTATGAAGAAAAATCGCGTTGAGAAAAATATTCTCAATTTTTTTTCAATTCATATGTTGGATTAATTTTTACTGAATTTTATATCCAACAGTGGCGCCACTTGCAAGTGTTCCCCATTGTCTTTCAATTTATACATGTTGAAACCCTTGAATTTAATAATTTCTTATTCATTCCATTTGTAATTTGCATTCGAATCGTAAGACAGTTTTATTTCCCTAACAAGAGAATGACAAAAAAGAAGTTGCTCCTTCATGAAATATTGTTTGCATTGTTCAAATACGTTTGCAACTGTTGAGTCCCATTATAACAATGAAATATGGTCAATGGACATTTATAAGGAGCGGTACAAAAAAAACGTGCATTGCCTGAAATCTGTAGCTACCCCAATAAAGTTATGTGCATAATAAACTAATAGACGTCTAAGACCCAGATCAGACATTTTCAATAAACTGGAAGTATTGAAGAAAATGTTTCTTCGACGACTCTCATCGTAGCAAATATCGTGCAAGAACTTGAGGGCAAAGAGAATAACCTTGAAAGAGTTCTCAAAAATCTATCGTTCAAGATTCGTTTTAACTCTAGCGCCACTCATAGATACAATTAACACACGAGAACATAAAGGTGTTGTGAGAAACTAGGTCGTAATCTTGACTAACTGGTGATAATGGCCAAATACTTTATGTATGTAATATTTGAATACATATCTTCATTTGGCAGTCGTTACAGCTTCAATACTGTCACCTAGAGTTTTACGTAGTATACTTAACAAATATTTTCTGGAGCCCTCAAAGTTCGTGATTGTTAGAGTTAAGATCGGGGACTGGACAAAATTTCTAGCAATTGTCACGAAATTATTTGTTTCTGTTATATGTATGTCGGATTGGATAAGGTCATTATCATTTTGGCTTTTAATTTTATTTTAGGCATATAATGTTTGCATAGGATTGTGCCTTACATCGTACTTGACGTTAGCCGTCAGCTAAACCCATACTATTACAAATCCATTGTCAAACTTTAAAGTGATCTGACTTATTAATTCCTTATTTGATTCATGAATTTTATTTCACCATTGTTTTACGTCAATTTGCGTATTTGCTTTCATTTTAAAATTTATTTTTAACACTTAATTCAACAATTACGGAAAAATCTTTACAATCAGTTTAGAAGAAGAATGAAAGTTTTAGCAGGGTTAGTAAAGGTTTGAGTTTAAGTGTAAAAAATCAGCATGAATAACATGGCTGCAGCCATGAAAAATTATTTATTTTTATGCAAATAAAGAAAGTCAACAGAATTAAAATAATTGTGAAATATAATCATAATCTTCATTTTGTTTTTCCATCTTAAAAATCTTTTTTCGTTTTTTATAATTGTTTTTAAGTAAGTTTATATGTTTATATGAGAAACTAGATCATAATCCTGATTGAAGGTTGTTATGGTTCTATTATATAATGTTAGTGTATTATATGTATGTTATTAAAGTTTACAACATAGCAATGTTCAAACATCTTTCGCTTTACCATCACGCGTCGTTTTGGCTCTCTGCGGTAATTCGAATCTCACACGAGATATTCTTACAGAACTCCGATACGTACAAACCTAACAGCACTTGTGTTATTTCAGAATCTTCTTGCATCTAAAGGTTTACTGTTCTTGAGTAGTAAGACCCTCCATGCACCATTTCAGCGTATTTCAAATTTGTTTACTTCAAAAATGTAAAAGCTGCACTGACATACTGAAGTTATCTTAATCTAGGCATAAGCACACAACAGTTACTAACACGTTAATATGATATACCAATTGTAAAACAATTCTTTATGTAAATTGTTTCAGTATTGAAATAATTAGCAATTTT
>QOCX01003853.1:0-16288 GCA_005959815.1 Sarcophaga bullata | reverse complement strand
TTTCTTTTTATTTTCTTTTCTTTATTGACCGCATTATTTTTATAGATTTTCTATCTATCTGGCCTCACCAGTGTCTGTTCCAGTGTCTGCTGTTTTTATTTTCTTTTTGCCTTGCATTTGCCAATAATTTTTGGGCAATAATTTGAAGCAATTTTTAGTTAATGTTTGTGAAGTGGAGTGTTTTGTTTTAAAATCGATTTAGTACATCCAATATCGTACAGCAGTATTATTTTGGAGAATTTTTTTTCATTTTACAAGCTGAACAATTTTTCATAATCAGCTACAGTTTAGTCTTTAATTCAGATTTTTAGTCGATATACAGCACAGCTGAGGTCTTGCAGAATTCAGCTGCAATTTTAATGGATTTCGTTACAAATTTTTTGAAACTCGGTTTTTAAACTGCTCTTGATAAATGGTACTAAACGAAGCTGCCAGAATCTTAGTGTGTTGTAGCAAGAGAAATTTGGAAATTCGGATATTCTTCTTAATACAAACGGGTTTGAGAGAAAAACTTAACTTATGTTAAAGTACTATAGTGGCAATCGATTTGAGAATACAACCGACCTACTCTACTGACGGCACGTTGTAGCCTCAAATAACATTTTTATTGAATATGTTCTATGTTAAGGACAACGAATCATCTGATTTCACGCTTGGTGCTTGAGCGGTGTTACGGCACTTCAGATGTAAACACTTGGTAAGTTACCAAGTGTATTGAGCACAGAGTTGTATTTACAGACACTAAACAGCATTCTGAGGTTCGTCAGTGTATCAGGATTGCTGAAGAGATTATAGAGAAACTCTATATCAGTTAAGGACAGTGTAGTAGCCTTTGAATTGCCGTAATCTAGTAGGTAGAGTGTTGGCTTATTAAACGAAAGTCCAGCTCAGATATCTCATACCTAAAAATGAAAAATATTTCTCTCAGCAGCCGTCTGGCAAAACCTCTGAGTGTTTCTGCAAAAGTTTCTCAAATCTGTTGTTCAGAGCTGACGTTAAACTGTAGGTTCTGCGACTCACAACATGGATGGTGAGGGAATCTAGGAAATCCTCACTAAAGAATTGCAACGACCAATTAAGTAAATAAAAATCGGCCCTATAAGTTTCTACAAAAGTATCTTCTATTTTCTTCTATCCAAACTCAAATTGTTTGGGACGAATAGTGACATTGAAATACTTTCTGCCACTTTTTAGGTGACTCCTCCAAGAGAGTAAGAATCGATTCGAGCCCTATATGCAGATTGTGTGTTGAGGTAAACGAATCAAGCACTTAAGAAGGAAACATGGATGCTTATCATGTGTTACGCTGACACTGTTCGGCATTCTCAGGCTAATAAAGGGCGAATCGATAGTGTTGATAGTGTTCTATTCTCACCAGCTGCTCTGGGTGTTTGTTATTGTCTGATTGTTTATCTGACAATAGAGAAAGTGAGAATTATTACGGAGAAAAACCCAATTCTTGACGAAATTGTCGCACACTACACCTCTTTCCTTTCTCCTATAATGCACTGCATTAAAAGGGCCCTTCCCCCGATTGTTGGTCTAAAAAAAAGTAACGAACACTGGCCATTAAAGAAAAGAAAAATTGTCGCACACTATCCCTCTTTTCTTTCTGCTATAAATTATATTTCCTGTAGTAATAGGGATCATCCCCTGCGTGTTGGTCTAAAAAATGGCTGACGAAGGTATATACAGTGATCATTAAAAAAAATGTTGCCCGTTATCCCTCTTTTCTTTCTCCTATAAACTCCGTTTTCTGTATTACAACACAATGCACTGCATTGACAGGGGCTATCCCCTGAGTGTTGGTTTCAAAACAAATCAAAAACGAATTGGTGAAAATATTATAAGGAAACCATTTAAAGGCCGAAGACAGCGGTACATTAGTACCTCTTTATGACAATAAATTCTTTCCTCCCACCATCATTCTTGCAACAGCAACAGAGTAACCATAAACAGCTTGATGGCCCTACCTCTAGACTCGCCAATAATAAAAACAAGCGGGAGAACAAAAGCGGAATCAATTATTTTTCTTCTTCTAATTTTAATTCCAGCAAACTTTTAAGCCTGTTTTTTAAGCCTGGTTTTGTTCTCCTAAATAAGGTCATAAAGATTTATTAAGGAAATTAATTTGAAAAAATTAAAGCAATTAAGTTTAGTTTTGCGTAACAAAACATTGGGAACCGAGAGGAGAGAGGAGGAGAGAGTAGAGTAGTAGAGAGTAGAGATTTCTTAAATTAATTACAACTAATAGCCGAGATATTAAACAGCGAGAGCTTTACCATATACGAGGTTAACAATTAAATGCCATTAAAAACCAATCAAAATCCGATTAGTCATACGACAGCAGAATGTAATTGGAAAACGTTCATACATTCGCATGAACTGCACAGTTAGGAGAAAAAAGGAAATTGTTTTCAAGCATTTGATATTGAAATTGAATTGAATTTCTAAGAAAACTCTTCATATGGAAATAAAAACTTCAATTCGATTAAGCATTACCATTTACAAAATGCTCTTTCTTGTCATATTAAATTTTTTTTTGTTGTAGTTGTTGTTTTTGTTTATGAATTAAACAATTATTATTAAAACCTATAAAACATATGCTAAGAGACTTAGCAGAGACTTTATAAACCAGGCTATAAATGGAAATTTTTTTTTTGTATGCAATTGCCTCTGACTCTGGTGTCTTGTCTAATGTAAGCTTCTAGCGTATCAAATACGGAAAAAGTTAAATGGAATTGAATTTATCATTTGATTTGTTTTCTATTTTTCTTTGAACTAAAAAAAAACAACAATAACAACAACAACACAATAAGCGGCTTAACATCAAAGAAATTAAATGTTATTATAAAACAACAACAACAACAACAAAAGGTCTCCCGCGCAATTTCAATTGCGTTGAATTCAATTTCAATTCAAAGCTTAAAACTGACAAACGCTTCTGTTTGTCAAGTTAAACTTCAAGAATAGTCATTTAATTAGAAAATCTAGCTAGCCTACCCTCGTATTTGTAACCTAAAATGGTTTCTTATAAAAGTTAACATCAGCTTTCGAATGAAACACAAGTTTTTGAAGGAAAAATAAATTAATTTTCCCTCCAACCTTTGTGCAGAATTCGACCTGTGGCATCGCAACAGGCCACTATGTGTGCTCAAGTAAGCTTTAGTTATCAAAGCTACCTCTTCGACCTACCTACCTCCAACCTCGCTCAAGTTCTATATACATGGTCCAAGCAAACACTTCTTCAATTCTTTTATCGCTCCAATAAACTTCAAAAATTTGGCAGGTCATTAAAGTAGGAACCTTTAACACGATTGAGACAATGTTGGGGCCATCACTTCAGCTTCAAACGCAAAAAATAGTCAATCACGCTAAGGCAGGAGCTTAGGGCGAGAAAAATAGAAAAGCAATTTGATCGATATTCCTCATAAAAACTACAAGCGGTCATTTGCGGTCATTTGTGGGCTAATTTTCTCAGTGTTGACCGATCAAGCCATGTCTCTTTATTTATGCTTGGCTTTTTGATAAGCCATGTCTCTTTATATAGTTTTCGAAACAAGAAATAATGTTAGTGCGGATGACAGATTTCCATCATAAAAACTTTAAGCGGGTACATCCCCTTTTGCGGTCATTTGTGGGCTGATTTTCTCAGTGTTGTCAGATCGTTTTTTGCCAAGCCATGTATGTCTCTTTATGTAGTTTTCGAAACAAGAAATAATGTTAGGGCGGATGACAGATTTAAATCATAAAAACTACAAGCGGGTACATCCCCGCTTGAGACCATTTGTGATATAATTTTCTTGGTATAGTCAGATTTCTTTCAGCCAAGATTTCAGTTAGTTTCGTCGAATAAGATCCTTGAAGGAGGAATTCTTCATTTCAAACGTTCAGAGTTTTTGCCAGAAATCTGCTGAGAGAAAGTCGCCGAAGAAATATTTCGTTTTAATGTCTGACCTGGGGTTTGAACTGTGGCCTCAAGTCTAATAAGCCAAAAAACTTTTATAAAAATGACATTCTATTTCCACTTCCTAAAGAGTAAAGCTACAACCATATACGACTTAGATAAACCTTCTATAATACCAGAAGTTAGCACAGCGCAAAAACTGCTGTATTTCAGGCAAATCTTCTGGTCGTAGCAGTTCGTGAATTGTGTGAATGCGCTTTCGTGTGAGAGAAAAAATGACTTTTTCGAGAGAAGAATGAAATGAAAAGTCAGATGTGTGCGTAGACAACGAGATATTAAACGAAGCCTCCAAACTTGACCAAAAAATCGAGTGCAGAGTTGAAATCTAATGGACAATCAGACATTTCCTCCTACAGATATAATGGCGGAAATTTCTAGACTGAAGCAAAAGAGCATAGTAAAGATCTGTAAAAAATCGTCTTTCTAGACTGCACAGATATCAAGTAAATATTCTAGTGATCAAATGAAGGTACCGTCATCTAGAATTTAGTGTTTACAACTATTCGAGGAGAGACTGTGGTTTAAACCCCAGCTTAGAGATCACGAAACAAACGAAATATGAAAAAAATTTTCTTTCTTCCGGAGTCGATGTTAAACTAAAGGGAATAAAATTAATACACAAACAAAACATGGATTAATTGCATAGCTAGGTTAGAATCTTAACTAAAAAGGGGTGATGGCCTAGCCAACATTATTCTCGCCAGCTCAAAAACCACACTAAAGAGATGCATTGTGTGCTCATGGACATCATGTGCATTGGCATCACTCCAAATTCAAAAATTCTATTTGTTTACGAACCCATTCATCCAGAAATGGGCCTCATAGCTCAACATGATTTTACCATGGAAAGCGTGCTTTACTGTTGACCAAACAGAATAGAACATCCATTTTGATTATATTCACGTGTTGTTGAATGCTATTTCCGTCCGTAGTGATTTGGCAAAATCGGACTGAATAAATGACAATTAATTTGACAGATACTAATGTCAACATGATGGCCGTTATATACTGTTAAACTGTAAAAGTTCCTATTGGAAGATCTTATACAAGACGAAGTTTTACAAACCGGTGTTCAAGTGATTCATTCAAGTTGTTGCATTAAAATTAGAATTTTTTTTAATTTTTATTAAAAATTTAAATCTTTTGTATTGTTTCAAAACAAAACGATACAAAAAAACATTCTTTTTTTTGTATTCAAATTAATTGACGTGTGTGTTGTGTTTTCATTAAAAAAAATTAGAAAAAAAAAACTTCATCTCTGTCTAAACTAAGAAAGATTTGTTTTATAATTTAAACAAAAACAACAAAAGAATTATAAAAAAAAACCGGTTCTTTATTTAAAAAAAAAAAAAAAAAAAAAAAAAAAAAAAAAAAAATTATAAACCGCACCGCAGCTAAAACGCATTTTCAACCGATTTCTTATGCTAATTTTTTTAATATCATTTGAGAACTTTTTTTTTTTTGTTCAATTTTTAATTCGATTTAATGATTAAAAAATAACTGTAGATACTATCATCAGACGGACAGACAGAAAGAGAGACAGACATTTTCAGATACGAAATTAATTAATATTGTGAAACGAGTTTCTTTCATCAGTTTCAGGTGACTCAAAATGACGGGACACACAACACACACGCTTCATTGCAGCAGTATTTTTGTAAACGCATTTGCATTTTAAATTTTATATCCAGGCTTATAAAAACTGATGACAAACTTTAACTTTTAAACGAAATTTAATTCAGCAATTTAGCAAAGCTCCTGAAACAAAGGCTACCGAATTTTGACAGTTGAGAACTGTCACATCTTGTTGAAGCTGTCATCTGTCACATTAGTTGTCAGATCATCATTAAATGTGTTCGCTCGGTGTATGGGCTCTGGAGCCGGTGACACAGCTGACCCTTGTTCTCATTAAAAATCATCTTCAGACCATGAGGCTCATTTCGGGATGAATGGGTAAGTAAACAACCAAATTTATGGAATCTATGTCGATACTAAACCACATGAGATCCAAGAGCATCCAATAAATCCCGAAAAAGTCACTCTTTAGTTTAGATTTTAAATTGGCAGCCTCATCGATTCATATAACTTTGAGAACAATGTTGGCCACGCCATCACTATCAATGGCAAGTACTACAGCTCAATGCTTACCAAGTTCTTCCGGCTTGAATTGGATGATCTGAACACCAACGACTAGTGGTTTCAAGAGAACGCCGCAAAGTGTCATATCACAGCTCATATCACATAGGATATTCTGCACAAGTGAGGTAAGGACATGATCAACATCTCAAGCGAAGATGCTGTAAACTGACCACTGGCATCGTGGGGTTTCACCCCATTAGACATTTTCTTGAGGAGTTTTCTTAAGTCGTAGGGGCTATGCGAATACGTCTCAAACCACAGCAGTCCTCAAAGCTAAATTAACACACATACGTCATCGATCAAATTCAACCCGGCTAGAGTCAAGGAAAATTGGACAGTTTGGATGTACTTCCGCCACAGAAGCCGTGGCGGACATTTTTAACGATGTATATTCCACACATAACGGTATCAATAGGTCTTTCAAAAAAATAAAAATTTTAACTATTGAAAATTGGTTATTACCCTTTAATCGGGATTACAACCTAGCTTTTCACACCACAAATATTGTGGGGCGTTAATTGTATTCAAGATTGACCGAATGTTCAGTTCAGTATCGACTCCGAATGAAGGATTTGGGATACTTTTTATGGCAACTTTGATTTACTCTCAAGAGTTTTTGCTAGATGAAGGCTGAGGGGATGTCGCCTCGCTATATTCGAGATGTCTAAGCTGCGATTTGAAGCAAAGGCTCACATCTAATAAAGCCAACACACTAATTGCGGTGATAAACTTTGTTTTATTTAAAGTGAAAGACAGGGAACGCTTAAAAAGATCCTGTGCTTCAGGCATGAAGAAAGATTGCCTACCACCTAAGAGGCATAGTTTTGGGTCTGTTAGTGAACATATTGAAGACTTAGAGTTAATGCGCCTTCCATAATCTTCAAATACGCTGAGTAAGGCAAAGAAGATGAACAGTTTGCAAAAGAAAACTGAGTCTGGAGAGTGAATATTTTAACAATTCAGACAATACGAACTACCGATGCACTGGCGTCATACAGATCGAAGACCAACCAGTCGAGTACGGAAATAGTTTTAACTATCACGATGGCGTAGATACTTCAAGCGATGGGGTTTAAGACGCCAAGATAATGTGTTGTCTTATTAGACGTAAGGCCATGGTTCAAAACCCCACGAAATAAAAAAAATATTTCTTCAGAGGCGACTTCCTCTAAGCAGATTTTCGTCAAAACCTCTGAGAGTAAATAAAATTACCAAGATAAAGTTTCTCAAAAATCTGTCATTCAGAGTTGACTTTAAACTGTTGTGAACGCACACAGCATACGTTTTGTGGGAAGCTAGGTTGTAAACTTGACGAAAGGGATGTATGTCTGATGAGGCTAAAGATGTCGTCTATGCTAGTTTAGATGTATTTTTGAGCGCTTAACAGCCATAAGACGAAAGCCAAAGCTATCGACAAAGACAAAAATTATTGTTTTATTGAAATTTAAAACTAGGAAGTGTTTGATGGAAGACCCTTTATATATTTTTAACGAGTTTTTATTTTTAATTTGTTTTTTTTTAATTTGTTTATTTTTTTAATAGCCAAGTGGGAAAGAAGCCAGACAAACTGCGAATAACAATTTTAACACTTGAATTTTGCTGTTTTAGTTTTTGTTTTTAATTTATAATTATAGAAAATGTTAAGATAAATAAACATTTGAAATAATATTAAAAGATAATATTAAAAAAAGAAGGAAAAAAATTTTTTTTTCTACTGACTTGACCCATGACAACTTTCTAGCTTTTGGGCACATGCTAATGATGCTTCGCTCGGAAGCAAAAAAAAAAATATTTTTTTTTTAAACAAAATTAATAAACATTCTTCATAATTAAGTTAATTAAACGAAAAAAGAAAATCGACAAGCAAAAATTTTCACTTTCATTTTGCCAAAAAAAATGTAAGAAAAAAAAATGTTTCAAAATCAACCTCACTTAAGCATGTCAAAAATATTTCAAAAGAAAAAAAGACTAAAATTATTAATGCTTATAAGATTTATTAATAAATTAGTCTTACTGAATTGCTAAATCGAATTATAATAAACCTTCCTAAAGCCATTAAAATCTAAAAGTGCTTACAAAATTTTTATTAAAATACTCGTGCTGAATAGCTGAAATGTAAGAATTTTTACTATAAAACTGTAGGAAATCAATTTTCTTACAGATTATTAGGCATACAATATTACAAGATCTTAAATATGAATGCGTAAAAAATTTTACAATTTCTGGGTTTTGCTGAATTGCTGAATAGTAAAAAAAATTTTTGTCATAAAGCTATCAAACATCGTTTAATGCAGAAACATACAATGTAAGGGCTTTAGAAAAAAAGCCTTCTTTATATCTTTCTAGGTGTTAACAGCATTTTTTTTCGAAATCAATTTTGCTGAATTGCTGAAAAGTGCAAGTAAGCAAGGTTAAACTCCTAGAAATCGAATTGTATATGGACGTACAGTCGAAGAATATCATTGCAAGCATTAAAATCTGAATGCTTACAAAAATTTTTAGCGAGGAATTTTGCTGAATTGCTGTATAATTCGAATTCAAGGTATTACAACAATTCTCGTAGTGTAGGTCATGATAAAACCTATCCTATTCCGCTGCTTTAAAGGAGACTTTATTATTACGGATGTAATTAAAAATAAATGCCTGTTTGTGTTTAACATACAAACTCTGCCTATTTAGCTGCTCAAATACCTATTCAGCAAGACTTCCATTAGTTAAGAAGCAGGCATTTACCTAAAAGAGCAACTGTGTTTAGTTCTAAGGCTATTCAGCTGTCTTAAAATTTATTCAGCAATGACTTTAATCATTTGTGAGAATGTTAAACATGTAAACAAAGTTTTGTTTGTTTTCGTAAGCCTATTCAGCTGTTTTAAGAACCTATTCAGCAAGACTTTAATTAGATTAGAGCGTATTATTTTTCATGTAAAATCAACTGTAATTTTATTTAAAGGAAAAATTTAGCTTATTCAGCTGTTTTAAAAAACTATTCAGCAAGACTTTCTTTTGGTAAACATCAGTAGTTATCAAAAGGGATCATGTTTCCCCAAAGGAAACTCCGTTAGGAATTAGGAATGCCGTTCATAGGTATAGAAATTGCGACATCTTTCATTAACAAACGAAATGTTTTAAGAGATCAACCTGTACGTTGACGCATAGCAGTCGCGTGCGTTGCTTTATCAGAATGACGATTACATTAATCCGGCGAATTACCGCATTTGCGGGAAGTTTTGCGAAGAAAATTTCACGTGCGAGTTATAGTTTGCCAGTGGGATTATAGAGTGAGCAACATGCTCTATCAAAAACTCAGTTGCTTGGGACGACCTAAAAAGTTCAAAGACCATGAATTGAAAATATTACTCGATCAAGATTCGTGTCAGACACAAGATCTTGTACAAGACTTAGACGAGACTTAGGTAACCAAAACGTTTAGAAGTAGCAGCAAGCCATTCAAAAGTTGCCAGACAACCTACTAGATAGTGTAATGGGTTTGGTAGACGCGATCCCGTGGTTCAAACCTTAACTCAGACAGCTCGAATACAACCAAATTGGAAAAAAATATTTCTTTTCGGTACTTTCGACCAAGCATTGGTCACGCTAAATATGCATTGGGTGAAAAGGATGTAATTTTCCACCGTGACACCGCTAGGGCACATATTGCGGGGCTTGTCCAAAACTTTTAATGAAAACTGTGATTGGGAACTTTTACCCCAACCACCAGACGCTACGGTTTAATTGATTGTTTTGATTGATGCAGGATGCTCTCACCGAAATACGCTTCATTTCAGTGGAGATTTCTATTTGAAGAAAAATTTATTCGAATCTTACACAAGAAAGCATTTCATTTTGAAAATTGTACTCCACCACTAGAGCAAGGCATCGCAAATATTGGCTCGATTTATACTTGACCGTAGTTTGAGGTAGTTTGAGTAGTTTTTTTTTTAGGACTAAGTCCAGAAATTTCCAAAATATGTGGAAAAATGCCATTGCCTCCAATGGATAACACTTTGAATGACATTTGACCATTACACAAACATTTAGTCAGGATAACAACCTACCTTTTTACACTATCATGGTATGTGGGTTAATTTTTTTCCCCATGAGTAACGGAACCTACAGTTTAAGATGGACTATGAATGATAGATTTTTGAGGAACTTTTTATATAAATTTTGGATGGCTTTGAGAGTGTTTGCCAGAAGACTGCTGAGAGGAAGTTGCCAGATGTCTTTGCTGGGTTTTAAACCATGCTGAGAGAAGAAATAAACCATTTATTGCCAATAAAAATAAACGATTTCAAACAATCAATAAATTTAAAAATTAAATTGTGTAGTAATTTCTCTTAAGAGATTTCAAGCAAAAAAAAAAAAAAAAAAATTTTGTTTTCTTTGGTATTTAAGAGTGGGTATAGTGGGGCAACAAAAGAAGCCATCATATATCAACACAGCACATGTCCACACATTGCATCATAATTTTTTTTTTAATATTATTTATAAGTTGGTGTAATTTCTATATGATGAAATAATGATTGAAATTCATGTGATTAAAAAACATATTTAACCTTGACTTGAAACTCTTATTTAATGGGGCCGATGATTATAGAAACGATGACGATGATACGATAATGATGATGATTAATTTTATTGTGGGCTGTAAAAATATGTGAAACCTTTTAATGCAAAACATTTTCTCTGGTTTATATTGATTTATGAATTTTTTTTTTTTTTTTTTTTGGTAATCAAAACAAAACAAAACAAAAAGTGGGCGTTTGAAGTGTCAAGAGTGGCACTTTACCTTTAAACACAATGAAATGAAATTAAAAGAGAAAAAAATATTGAAAAAAAAATTCAGGCATTCGTTCAAACACCCACTTTAAATTCGAAGCCTGACTTTAATAACTTGGACAAAAACTATGCAAGAAAAACCTTCAGGTTAAGAGTTGAAAATTTCAATTCAATTCAACATTTTTGTTTTTAATAAGATATTTAAGCTTAAAGAAGCCAAGAGGAAGAGGAGACGAGAACAAAAGCATTTTATTTCAAAAAGAAACACCTGTTATGGCCGGCCATCAATTGGTTTTGTGTTCAAAATATGGTTTTAAAACGCATCAAACCGATAAAACACCACAGCACACAGTGTGCTGATATCGAAGCATTTCATAGAGAAACGGTTTTGACCAAAACAACAACGCAAAAACGTAAAAAGAAAAAAAAAGAATTAAAATTTTTATCACTTAAAAATTTAGTGAAGCTTATAAAAAATAAAGACTAAGTAAGTATCGATCAATTATTAGTCATTAAACAGGTAAAAACAAATTAAAAAAAATTTTATTTTTTAGTCAAGTCCATATAGTTTAGTCACAGCTTAGCTTATGGTGACGATGCCTTAGCATTGGCAGCAGCAACAGCATCACAATCATCGTCATCATCATTATCATCATCATCATCATTATTATTATTAGCTTCAGTGTTTAAAGCTTGCTTCAAGGCCATTCAAGGCTGACCAGTAAAACACTTTTTTTAATTTGTTCATTTAATACAACTACAACTACAACAACAACAACAACAACAACAACAACAACAACAACAACAACAACAACAACAACAACAACAACAGCATCAACAGGTGAAATAAAATTAAAAGTTTTGTTTTTAATTTCTGTAATAAAAAACAATCACCAGCAGTGAGTGAGTGAGTGAGTGAGTGAGTGAGTGACTGGTTTTGATTATTAATTTGACATGATTTTTCTAACCAAGAGAATTGTTTTAAATAAATGGACCAGGATTTCTAATATCTAAAGACGCGAAACACAGACCCCTGGTTAGAAAACAATTCAAACAGAATATCGATTCTATTCTGTATGAAAGGATCAATAAATACCCCATACTGCCGGTACACACAGCTATGAAGACTTTAGTCACTTACTGTAGTCAAGGTTTCAACCAATTTTCTCATGCCACTGACCGATGTGTGTGTGTTAGTTTTAACCTTGAGTGACAGGACATACATTTTAACGTCAACTCCGAACTACAGATGTGAGAAATTTCCATGGCAATTTTTATTTACATCAGAAGACTGCCGAGAGAAAGTTATCACAACCTATTAGTCAGAATTACAACTTAGCTTCGAACACCATCCACGTTGTGTTTGTATTAATTTTATCCATTGAGAGGTGGCACCTGAAACGATAGTTTTGAAAAGTTTTCATGGCAATTTTTGTTTACTTTTAAGAGTTTTTAATAGAAGACTGATTGAGAGGAAGTTATTACCACTCTATTAGTCAGGGTTACAACCTAGCTTCAAACATCTCCCACGTTGTGTGTGTGTTAATGTTATGCATAGAGAGGAGCGACCTCGAACAACAGGCTATTTCATTTACTCTCGAGAATTTTTGACCGAAAACTTCTGAAGGTCATTACAACCGTTTAGTCAGAGTTAGAACCCAGCCTCTCACTCCTATTTTAAGCAAGAGTAGCGGTACTCCAAACGACAGGTTTATTCATCATGAGATATACCTGAAACCGCTGAAGGAAGTCGTCGAAAGAAATATATTTCTTGACATATTTCGTTTGATTCGAGATGTGTGAGCTGGCGTTTGAGCCCACAGGCCCTTGCTAGGCTACCGCGACTTTGGAAAACAAATCATCATCATGGAATAAGGAATGGATGACAAAGTAGTGTGTAGAGGCCACAAAAAACAGAAGGAGTATGAAGAGATTGCTTAGACGAAGGCAGTAAATGGAATCGTGACTCGGTGAATATATGATGAGGGAACGAACTTCTAAGCAACACTTTGGAGGTGTAGTTAAAATGAAATTGTGATTTGGTGAGCACATGCTGAGGGAAGCGGACTTCGAAGTGATAAAATAGGGCTGCTGACAATGGTTGTAGGGCGCTAGTCTCATATCAACTACGCTTTCAACAGATTTAATCCTCGTTATAAGAAGAATCCATGTCTAAGCCCGTCTGGCATGAATGGAGATTTCGTCACTCTTCCCCTCTCTTTCATCAATGTGACGTACCAAATTCCGCTTCTCACTTCAGAAAATATTGTGGTGCCATCAATAGTGTCGCAGTTCTCCTGGTGAGTCTCTCTGCTAATTAACTTAAATTCCCAAAGACCTAGAATTCAGAAAATGGTGACCTTGCTTGCCCTAATTCAACACGTGTAGATACCTTTACGGCGCATTATCCCTTGCTATTCTATTTTTCTATTTTTCTATTAGAATTAGGCACCTGCACCCCATTTTTTTTTTTTTTTTTTTTAATTAAAAAAATAATCTCATATGTTGGGGAGGGGAACAAAAAACTTCCCAACATAACCTACAAAATTTTTCTCTCACGATGAATAATTTTTTTTTGTTTTGTTTTCTTCTTTTTGTTTTTAATTCTTTATTTAAATATCATTGCTATGGTGAATTAAAATTAAAATTAAAACAAAAAATAAAATCAACAAAAGACGCTTGCAATATATTGTATTTCCCTGGTCTCGCTCAAGCCAGAATGTGGGCGCAATTATACGTGTTTTATAACGCCCCCTGCCCTCAAAACTAGAGAAAAAAAACATAAGCATGCACGTCTGTCGCTTGTGAGCGATGGATGATGACGATGATGGAAAATCTAATGAAATGGCAGACACAAAATCAAATCAAATCAAATCAAATATAGTCGTCTCGCGGATAAGAAATATGCAGATATCGTTGCAAAAACATAGAGCGAGCGAGAGAGCGAGCGTCATATGGAATATATTTTACGCCTAATCTTAGTTAAAAGAAAAGAAACAAACAAACAAAAAAAGCAACAGAATTTTATACCAGTCGCCCTCCTACCGTAACGAATTTTGTGGCAGCATTGGCGCAACAAACGCAAATAAAACAAAGAAATAAAGTAACCCAGCGAAAGTTTTTGTATATGATGGAAAAAAATTTTTTGTGGATACCGCATCAGAGAAGAGAGAGTACGTACAGGACATCTGCCATTTATTAAGTGTACCTAAGGCTGTGTTCGTACAAAGATGCCTTTGGCATTTCAGGCTCTTATTACGGCTGCAATCCCTACCAAATCGTAAGCAGTCAATCAATCAATAGACCATCATAGATAAGAGTCACTAGAGTATAGGCCCACGCGCATATTCATTTTAACTCAACTGTACATGAGATACCTTGCTTTACAGCAATCCCTATAACTATTCCGGGTCAAATGAATTCTCCTTCTCTGGCACCAAGAAGTCTGATTGAATACACAATGCGCAAACTATCTACGATTTTATCCAGATTCTATTTCGTTCTTTTAAACCAAAAAAGTTGGACCAGCCTGATCTAAATTCATGCCTGAGAAATGAAGTGAAATGTCATTTTTCAAGCGGAAATCTAAGCCAAAAGAAACTTCTGAAGGACTTGGATATTCACATGCAAGCCTATGCTGATAACCAAGTAGTTTAAATAAGCAGCTGACAGCAACAAGTCCTAAATCTAATGGACAAACGTAGTGCGAAATAAGAGGCTTTTTATCAAACCATTGAAAACTACACCAGTGCTACCCACTAGGCAGAGGAACATTAATCTCTGATTCCTTTCCTATAAACAAAACAGCATTAGAATTGTGCAATAAAAGCGGAATATTGGGATGTTCTTGCAGGTAGTGCGTGGAGCTGATTAGACAAGTGCCCAGGGTTCAAACCCCAGCTTGGAACAAACCGAAATATGAAAAATAAAATATTTTTTTTCGGTGACTTCCTCTCTACAGACTGCTGCCAAAACCTTTGAGGGTAAGACAAAATTGTTATGAAAAGTTTATTAAAAATCTGTGGTTTGGAGTTGACGTTAAACTGTAGGTTTCGCCGCTCATGTATAAGAGTAACACACACTACATACGTGGTATGGGAAACTAGGTTATAATCCTGACTGCAGAGTTGCAAAATTGAAGTGAATTTCCTCTCCCACGATCAGTGAAACAATAAGTTGATTTAGGGCCTAATAGCTGGGACATGACCCCTACAAAAGGGAAAATAGGTTGTAATCCTGACTAAAGGTTCGTATTGACCAATCAAATAAGATTTGAGGCGAACTTTCTCTCGTTAGAAGCAATACGCTATTCAAACTTCTCTCCAAGACAAGATCACTTGAAGAAGAAGTTAATTTAGCACTAAGCAGTCTCTTTTAAAGGCTGCAAAATGTGACTGAGGTCTTAAACTACTCCCCCTTTTTAAATATTTTTGTGGAAACGCACCTGTAAATACAAGATTTTTTTTTTTCTGTAAAACACGCTACACAAAATCAAACTTTGCACTGGCGCCATAAAATATTTGTTCGTGTTTTGACTTTTTTTTATTGTTTATTGTTTTTTTGTTGTTGTAACCACCTGAACATAGCGTTTAAATTTTATAGGGGTGATCATAAATTGTTGTTGTTATTGTTGTTGTTGTTGTTTGTTGTCTGCTATTTCATTAAATTTTGGTTTCCAAATTTAAACGAAAGAAGAATCAGGTCAAATTGGTGTTAATAATGAAAAAAAAAAAAACATGCCAAGAAGCAAAAAAACTTTTGTTTTTGGCTTTTTTTAAATAAAATATTAAAACTAGTATTAACCATTTTAAAAATAAACGAAATTAATGTAGACAAGTTTTTATAAAACAACAATACAAAAAAAGAGTAAAATCTGAAGAAGGCGGCATTTAAAGAGACTTTGAACAAAACATTATTAAATGAATGGCATCTGCTCACATGTTTTAAGAAAATTTTTTGTTTTTATCGTTACAAGAAAATTAATCATCAAGAAAATAATGAAAAAAAACAACAATAAAATTTGTAAGAAATGAGTCATTTAAAATGGTACAGTGCGAAGCAAAAGTGTGTACATGTGTTCCTCTATTGTAATCGTTTTATTTATTATTCTATTTCTAATGCAACTTAAGAGTTAAAACTCATCAGAAATGTGAGAAATTAGGTTTGAAATTAAAAGTAAATTAAGGAAACTGTTATGTACTCACTTTTGCACCCTTTGAAAAAGCATCAAAAATAATAAATTTTGTAGACTTTCTACTCAATTTTGCACTACTTCTTTGGAAAGTTACTGCCATAGCAGATGCAATCCGTAATATAAAATTTTTAAGAAATAAGTCACTTAAAATTATACAGTATGAAGCAAAAGTGAGTACATGTATTTCTTTTTTCTCTTTGTTTTATTTA
>QOCX01003852.1:0-16289 GCA_005959815.1 Sarcophaga bullata | reverse complement strand
GAGGGTAAGGGGCGAAGGGGGGAGAGGCGTATTTCATTTTCTTGTTAAAATATAAATTTCTTCTTCAGTCAAAAAATATTTACAAACAAATAAAATAAATTGTTACAAACAAATAACCGAACATACAAACATACACAATTGCAATATTTATGTAAATATTATTAAATGTATTCAACAATCATACATGAATACATACAGTAATACATCTACATCGATTCTTACATATTTTGTGTTTGTTTTGGTTTTTTTTTTGGAGAACATTTAGATAAGAAATAACATGCACAATAACGCTAAAATACAGAAAAAAAGAAGAGGAAAATATATGAATTTATGTTTTCTACAATAACAACACAATAATAGCAGCATTTAGCGAAAATAAGTAAAAATTTTTTTTTAAGATATTGAAATGCTTTTAAAATTCAATTGAAATATAAACTAATTTTCTTTATCATGCCCCATAGAACCTCTTGACAGCTAATTACAAAAAATATTTTGGGAACATTTATAACTACTAGACAATAGCTGGCATTTAGTTTGTTTAGCTGCATAGTCAGTCCATTTGTCAACGATAGCCTGAACATTGGCCTCTAATATTTCTAATAATTGCTGAACAATAACTTAATATTTCCTTTTAAAAAATAATCACGAAGTTTTAAATTGCATAAACGAGTGTGCAATAAATCGATAATTAAGTTCGGAGTCTGACATGTTGCACCGTGTTGTTGGATTCAAATCTTTCTAATGTTTAACAGCACAGTTTGACAGAACTTGTCAATCACAGTTCCAGAAATAATTACTGCTGATCCGCCTGAACCGCATTGACACGATGGAAAATGGTGAAGCCAAGCATACATGAAGTTCTAGAAATTTGGAGCCTTTCTGTGTAATAGCTCGATATCCTAATATTGTGGGTATAGCACTATACAAACATAACTGATCATAAGAAGCCTTGAGTCAGGATAAAAAAACCTAGCTTCTCCTACCACTTATGTTGTACGTGCAATTTAAAGTCGACCACAAACGACAAATTTTTGTGAAACTTTTCATGGCAATTTTTATTTACTCTTAGAGTTTTCACTGCGCGTTTTTAGAGATCGGACCTGGGGATTCAATCGTGACCTCATGTCACATTAGTCAACACACTTCCTCTTAGACTACAGCAACATTGACCGCATTTGCGGTTAATTTTAAAGGCTTCAGCATTGAGGAGTGAACTTTGACCTCCCTGTTTAATAAGCCAAGCACATGCTACTAGACAACGGCGACTATAATTGCACTACACAGTAACCAATAACAGATTGAGGATTGAGGATTGAACCGTAGTCTCATGTCTAATAAGCGAACACACTTCCTACTAGACTACGGAGACTATAATTGCACTACACAGTTACCATTAACGGCTTGAGGATTGAGGATTGAACCGTGGCCTCATGACATGTGACTATAATTGCACTGCACAGTTAATTTTAACGGCTTCATTGTCTAATAAGCCAACACACTTCCTACTGGACTATGCACATCCTACTAATGTGCTAAACTTTTTTAATGGCTGTAGGATTGAGAATTGAATCGTAGCCTCATGCTCAAATAAGACAGCATACTACATTCTAGATTGCGGAGAACTCAACTGCATAAAAATTTCAATTTTAATGGCTTGAGGCTTTGTTTCGAATACAACATTTTTGCTGAGCCATTTAATCAGAAACTAATCTCATTATTAAACACAAATCTTTGACAAAAATGGTCATCTTTCACTCAATCAGCAAAAAATGCGTTGAAAACGATGGTATTGCCTTGTACGATGTGAAAAATTTTCTCTAAAATGAAGAATATTTCATGAATAATGTCTCGATACCTATTCAGACAAAGTACTCATGAGCCATGCTACAAAGAAATCAATCAGTCCGTTAGTAGCCGTAAACACGCATAATTCTTTTAGCAGGTGTTCACATTGGGTAATAAAGTCCTTTTGTATTGAACACTTTTAAACTGTAATACGTTCTAATTTATAATGGTTAAATTTAAAATAAAATTTCGTAAATAAAATTAAAATAAATACGAAACATTTTCCTAAGAAAAATTTTACAGACATTTAAACTCATTACAACGGAGCGTATGAGCATCAAAAACATTGATCATACGCGTAGAAAATTTTACCCAAAAAGAAAAAAGAATTTTTTTTAATTTCTATTTAATTCAAGCAATTGTATTAAATACAGAAAACGATTATAATATCGTTCTTGTATAAACAATTTTATTTTTATTTTTGTTCTGAACATAAGGATTATGTTAAAGGCTTTTATTCCTTTTATCTTTTTTTTGTTTTTTGTTTGTTTTTTTTCCACCTTGCAAACACATAATTGTGTAATTAAAATAAAATTCATATGAACACCAAGACGAATATTTTTAAATTTCCCTTTTAATGTCTTTTACCTAAGGCGAGGTTAGGAAAAATGTACAAAAAAAAAATGTAAAACAAACAGAAAAAAAATTAAATTTACATTCATTTACTGAGACATATAAAAATAATGGAACACTTTTTAATGTTAAATACTGTACCATCCGCTATTTTAGATAAAAAAACAACTAATTTACAATGACTAGTAAGATAAGTCCCTGTAGTCTAGTGATGTAATGTGTGTTGAAACCTCAATCAAAGATAATCTCCAAACTGAACGAAATAAGAAAAAATATTTCATCTGAGACTTTCTCTCAGCAGATTTTTGACAAGAGCTCGAGAGTAAAAAAAAATTGCCCTGAAAGCTTCTCAAAAATCTATAGACCCCGACCCTCATGTTTAAAATTAACACACCACATAATAAATTTAATTTTTCTCCTGTAATTTCAACGAAATTTAATTTTCAAACCTTTTATCGATGGATAAAATGATTTCATTGAAACAAAACTTGTTTGTAACGTTTTAAGTGTTTTGTTATAATAATAACAAGCATACGTGCCATACTACCAAATCGTCATCCATGAATGTCGTGGCCTATCGTTTTTAACGCCGACTTTGATTACAGATTAGTCAGGGAGGGACATTGTTAACTTATTTCTAAATTTTTGTTAAGAAAATGTTAACCACTCTGAATAACAGTTATCTGCTTGTGGACCAAAAAGCACCTTTTTTTAAAGAAAGGAACTGGTTATTTTAACTTTTAGGGCCCCTGTTATTTGTGGCTTCTTGAATAATAAAAGACCCCACAGGAAAATGTTAACAGGGTCAAATTGCACCTTCGCTTCCCAGCAGTTTACTTCACCTCCATGTGCGATAACCATGTATCTAAAATCGCTTGTACTTCAGCTGTGTGGCATTAAGTGTATAGTCCACACATGTTATTTGAGTCCAGATCAATAAAATTGAAACACAACATTTTGTAATCTTCGGCCTATGGTACTCGCCGTTAACAGTAATGGCCTGGTTGTCCTCAAAAGAAATATGGAAATAATGCCTCAAAAGAGTATTGAACGAATGTCAGCTAATTACAACATATGTAACTTCAACAAAATGGCCGCTATCATGTGTCAAAGTTTGAAAGTTTCTGTCATAAGATCCTATATCTCCCTGGCTTTAAAACGATATATGGGTAGCACAAAATATCCACAGAAAAAAAAAAAACGATTGAAGAAACTTTAAAGACAAAATTCTATGAAACTGATTATGCATTATAATTGATATTTATATCCTTACATAATCATACATACATAATTGGCCACTACAACCCTTCAAAAACTCAGGGTTACGATCTAGCTTCTCACATCACTTGTGTTGTTCCGTTAATTTTCTACAAGAGTGGCGGCATCTACAGTTTAAAGTCGACTCCGAACGACGGATTTTTGAGAAACATTTCATGCAATTTTATTTATTCTCTGAGTTCTTGCCAGAAATCTGCTGATTGGAAATCGCATTCGGTTTCTGACCTGATCAAATAAGCCAACACGTTTATCCACTAATTTTGGATTTTCTCTATATGCTTAGAAGTACTTAAACATCATTTAATCACCAACATTAACTTCCTTCCTGAGTACTAAAAATCAAGTATTTTGAATGGAAATGAGAATACCCTACCTATGCACATGCATGGGTGCATTGGCGTTCTTAGTCTTTTCATCATGATTGTGCATGCAGATCCGGCATGAAAAACGCCTGTACAAATATTAAGCTTTCATGGAACAAACTGACAGTGCCCACTTTGTATTGTGGTTCGGCAGATTACTGATCTTGCAAAAAAACTCCTGCAAGATTCCGCAATGAGTTACTCCTGCTTCCTAATACCTTTAACAAAGATGAAAGGATAAGTTTGTTGGAATAATTTTCTTGAATTTTCAAACATCTTCTGGGCTTCTTTGGCTTGAACTTGATTAAAGTTATTGGGGTTTAATACTGCATTTGATATTATATGTCCTATCATATGCAGCTTTATTAGAATACATTTTCATTTCACGTGATTTACACGTTTTTTTGTTTACACTTTTGACCTACGACTGTAGACAGTGGCCTCATTAATCCGTACAGTTGAATCTGCCTGCTATTCTATATCACAATCAAAGCGTAAACGAAATGTGAACGCAATGTTTTTACTCCATTCACTTGAAGTGTAAACAAAGGTGTGTATGAATTTAAATTTTGTTTGCTTGTGTGTGTAACCGGATACCACGATGTAAGTTAATACCGTTAGCTATTATATGAATGTAAAAAAGTATGACACGCTAGTTAAATCTGTAAGGCACACATTGCACTTGAGTAAAATGTAAAGATTTTTCTTTCGAATTTTCTTTTCTTTTTTTTCCTTTCCTTCTTCTTTTCGCTTTCTGTTCCATTTTGTCAACTTTGAGATTCGCATAACAACGCATGTTAAAGGCTGTATGAAGATATATACAAATACAAACACAAGTACAAATACAAATACACATAAATAAACACATACATGGATATTTACATAGGTAAGGAAAGAAATATTTTGCATACTCACATGTACATACATATTCACGTACAGTGATTGTAGTAGACATCGACATATATTTGGCACGTATATTTAAAAAAAGAAATAAAACACATACACACACATACATACATTCCGTCATACTCATACATATGATGATAGTTACTGTGTTAATGTCTGTGTACTTGCGTTTGTTTGCATAAATATTACTTCTTATTTTTTTTGTTGTTGTTTGTTTTTTTTTTTTGGTGAATGTGTAAATAAGTGCTAGAATGTCTCCTTTTCTTTACGTGTTTTTCTAATTTTTTTCATTTTTTTTTCATATTTTTTGTGAATCACTTTGTTACGTAAACATCATTTAACATTCCGCTAAAAAGAATAAAAAAAATTCTTTTCGACAAGTACGCTTACGTTCTTTTTATTTTACGCCTTCTTTGGCAAACACTGTGTTGTTGTGAATTTTAGACACACGGCAAAACAAAAAAAAAAGAAAAAGAAAATACTTTTTTTGTGAGAAACCTTAGGCGTATGCAAAATATTTACAGTCTTTTACGCTATGAACTCATCAAAGCATGAGTTCATCAAAATAAGAACAATGTTTTCACATTCATATTCACATTCGCATTCCTCAATTCATATTCACATTCGCATTCATATTTAATTTAATCCTTTAAATATTCAATCTGCCAAAAAAAAAAAAATTCTTTAAAGAAAAACTCATTTAGGTCAAGTGATGTGCAATATTTTTGGACAAAAGGTTAAGTGTTGCAAGACCCCAAAGACAAATATTGTCATTGGATATGTTACAAAAATAGTTCAGCTAAAGATATATGCTTGGAAAGCAATTAATTTTTAAACAATAGAACAAAGTGACACGATAGGTTGTCACATACACTGTGATCTTCAGTAATTGCATTCTGTATGGTATTTCTACCAAAACAAATCTTTCATATTTTTCATCATCTTGGAAGTCGTCCATCTATTTTGAAATCGCTGTATGGTTATACTCTGATGGAGGGCTACTCTTTCCTTGCCTTCACTGCTCTTTCCCGCTCTTGTAGCGATAATTTGGCGATTATGACTGCGTTTATCTTCAGAGTTAAGGCGATTGAGGTCAGGCAGTAGGCTGAAACAACTCTGAATGCTAGTTTTTTGTTGAACAATTACCAGTCCGCTCTGTTTGCTTTTAGTTTTCACCGCATCTACCCTGATTTCCTTATTATTCAAAAAATCTTCAGTTGTTGTCATAATGATTTCTCGCGAGTTTCGCAGCTATTGTGTTTGCATTAAGTAAGTGCAGGACTTCACATTCAAATTTTCAAATACTTTTTTGCGACTTAGGACACATTGTCTATCTGAATGTATGTGATGTCACCACCAGTTGCCAGCCTAACTTATTCTTATATTTTACACGTATCAGACTGTGGTCATCAAACTATACCCAAAGACTTGATATAATTTTTATGTCCCACTCTCTTTGGCATCATATATGTTGGCAACATCTGTGTCCAACAGGTGTATGTTTTTCTGGTTTCTTATACTTGAATCTCGTCTCAAGCTACATTAAAGTTCTGTAAGTATAATAACGATGGTTCCATCGGGTCTCCTTTATTTTAGCTTATCAGTGTGAGGGTTTTATAACTTTAGTTGGGTTATGGATGACGCTTTGGATAATATTCCCAAAATAAAACTTTATAGAGTGCATTTGATCAGTTTTCAACGAAGGACTTTGGTACTTCGTTCGGTAATACTATCTTGGCCAGAGATTTTTGGTCCTTAGAGAAGGCCGTTGAAACAATTTAAAGAATACATATCCTCTAAAGAGAGGATGCTACTACAGAAGGAGCGTTTTATGGGAAAACACGCAGGTAAAATATCATAGGAAGAGACTGTCCAAGCAAGCTTTATAAAAGATAAGGTTACTGCTTGCAAGGTTGCAGATCATTTGAAAATTTAACTCAACGAACGTTCAGATATTAATGTTAGGGAGTAAACAAGAGATAAGATTTGTTTTTAATTTAGTTAGGTTTGAGGCATCCAAACTTTTGCTAGGCAATTATACTGGGAGAGTATTCGAGAAGTTCCTCTAAGCAGTAGCCGGTCTTCTAACCAAGCATTGAAGACTTAAAAATATTTCTAAGATGATAGCAGACTAATGCAACATTACTGCAATTCCAAGAAAAATACTATTGAACACTTGAAAGGGTTCTCCTTGCTGCACTGTATCATAAGATTCGAACCGGCAACAATGTAGACATTATGGAGGAAGTCACTACTTAGGTTAAGGCAGCATAGTAAATTATTTTAGGCAAATATAATAATCACTAAATAGATCGTCTCTGAACGAATTGGAGCGGTGTAGTGATAAAATAAACCAGAAACCTATGCATCCTATGCTCGATAACAGCTATTGCCAAACAGTTTTTCTTCTATAGTGTTTTGAATTTAAAAACAAAGTGAAATGAAAATTAGTAGACTCTACTTTAATAATAATTTTTGGCATTCACTATACCATTTGCATTGTATCTGAGTAACAAAATACGACGATCATATCATACTAAGCGTATACTGCAAATCACTAGTAAATAGACTTGGATTAACCCTATTGTACTAAAACAAACTAAAATACAGAAACACTATTCAAACAATTGCCAAATTTTGGCAACAAAGCAGTGAAAGTATTTGAAATTCATTCTAAACAGAATTTACAGGTGGCTGTGTAATGACAACATACCTTCGTAAATTGGTCATTATGTATGATCAGTTCAGCAGATTACAGCCTAGCTTCGCACATCATGCGTGTTAATTTTCCACAACGAGAAACTTTGGAGAAACTTTTCCATGGCAATTTTTTTAGTACCTTTCACCAGTATTTGCCAGAAACCAGCTAAAAGAAAGTAGACGAAAGAAATATTTTCATATTTTCCATACTACGGCACTTAATGCCTTCAATTCAAATCTTAATTCTTTTAACAACAAACATCACTACAAAACACAAAATAATTTTACGCATGTGGTAGTATTAACTAGTCAGACGGCCAGCCAGGCCACTTCTATTCCTTCTCATCCACTGCAATACATTGAAATTTTTTAGAGTGGAAAAATTAATTTCCATAATTATTTAATTGTTAAAGTAAATATTTAATAGTACTTGTGTTTTGACATTAACTCAGTTAATGAATACACCATGGAAGAAAAAAAGGAGGTGAAATAATGCACATTAAAGTGAAGGTATATTTAACATAATGCTTAAATACATACGTATGTATGTATGTATATAACACCTGGCAACATTTATAATTAAAGAAAATATCATTCATTCAAACCCTACGCTTTCAGAGTTATTACGATGTCGTATAATAATAATCAGGGTTTTATACAGTGACTGTGATAAATTGAAGTTCCAATAATAGTGACAAATAAAGGGTTCAACATATATTTCTTTAATGTATACAAACAAATATCGTATATTAATAGCAACGTCAGAATAAAAAAAAAAAATAAAAAATAAAAATATGACAATAATAATAATAGCAGTGAGATGGCTATTAAGTAGTTGTAAATTAATTAGTATAGGCCAATCGAAAGGTATAAGTACAATACTGACTGCATTTCAGATACTATATATGCCATATTCAATCACTTATTATCTTTCTATTTAGTAGACAACAGCTTATTTGTTTTATTTAAACATCAATAGCCAAGGTTTGCGTATTTTGCGATTAATAACTCCCTTAAGTGCCCCTTTAATGCAAGATATGACAGTAATTCTTCTTCTTCTTTCTATTTTTACGCTCCTTTTTCTACGTTGTCGCTATTTTTTTTTTTTGCTCCATTTAAACAAGCGTAAGTGTTACTGTAGGTACGTACATGATGGTGGACTACAGAAAAAAATTTTTTTTTGTTTTGAATAATTTCAAGTCTTAAAATAAAACAACAGTAACATCGGCAACCAACAACAACAATAGCAAAGAAATGACTACAACAAAGGGTAAATATGAAAATATAAATACTTTCACTATATATGAACACTCACACTCACACACACACACCTCTCAGAAAAGAAAAGAAGTGTGGACAAATACTCAGACTCAAAGCAATGCATATATACATAGCGGGAAGTTAATATTCCCATTTTATTTAGTACAGGTTCCATATAAGGGTAAATTTAAATGGGCTTCTTCCCAAATGCTCTCTACTATACACATACACAATAATGTACACACGCGGATATATACATTAAATATAGGAAACCACTCAGCAAGTAGAATATGAATTAAAAAAAAAATAATATAAACGCACAAGGACATGTCATAAAATTAAATATTTCTCATGAGTATTAAATGCAGAAGTAAAAAGTGGGCATTTACGGTGGGACGAGCTACTTTGATAACGAGAAAACACATACTTACACACACACACATACAATACATATATACGTATATATATATGTATATAAGTAGATGCTTATTATAATTAAATGTTTTAATGTGTACAATAGTAGAGAGGAGTGTATTGTTTTTGTCTGCTAACAAGTGCAAATACATACTCATTGTACAATATACATACATATGCATATGTATGTATATGTATATGTATGTCTGTGAGTAACATTTTGTTATGAATAGATTTTTATAATAAAGTTATTTTAACTATTGTTGGTATATGTATACATACATACGTACATACGTACATATAAAAGTAATATTGCAAGTTGAAATAAGGTTTTTAGATTTTTATATTAAGTGGAGCTTCATTTGTGTATTTACACCTAGTGAGACGAGACATTTAAGTATGCTACACAGAATGAGTTTAAGAAAACGATACATCTCAGAGCAGCTTTTAATACCTGACTCGGATTCAGGCACTATGGTCCGAATGACAAGCGTCCTTCGAACATAACGACAGATCAAGACAGATCTAACATGCTAAGAATTATAAGAGTAGCCTGTCGAAACTTCATTCCCTTAGATTGGTCTTTCCATCTTTTAAGTTTAATTGACACCTCAGAACAATAGTTCCATTGAGTTGAAGTTAATTATTTAGTGTTTGTCATTTTCGTCGAATATATTTGTGAAAAATATAATGAATAAGGCGGCAGTCGCCGATATCCAAAGTGTTAAATTCGCATTGCTATTTTTATAGCAGACGGGAAATACCTCATAAAGGGCGTTTCAATGATCAAAATTAACTCGTAAAGACAGAACAAGATTCTTGTCATTCCAAAGAAGACCTGTATATCGTAAGGGATATTTGTGTCAGCCTCAGCCAACTAGTTGGAGAAGATTACCCTTGTCCTTTTGTTTTGACTTAAGTACGTATGTTACTTGAAACTTAGTGTAAACTGCAAAAAAACGTTTTGTGACATGAGAACAAGCATAATGTGGAGCCATTAATATTAGCACACTAATTAAGAGTCAAGATCAGTGCAATGTAGGTGCAGTCAACCATAATGTGTAAGTGATAGTTCAGTCGTGTTTTTAAATTCTGATTTATTGAAAGCCTTCAATTCCAATCAAAATAATTACTAAGAGCCTCCGTCTTCTACTTCCTTGAAAAAATACATATGCAAAAACGTTCATTGCACATAAAGATCAGGCAGTAGCATACTTCTGTGCGAAGGTTAAATTCAGTCCAATAAAAAAATTATCACAGTAAGGAAACAAATTATGAGCAAAACTGCTTCCAAGGATGGATTCTGAACAAAATAGAGAAAACAAAAAGTGAATTCAAACAAACAGGATAAGATTCAATAGGTCGACTAAAACGTACACTAGGAAAAAATCCTAGTCAAATAGGCTACTGAAATTAAAAATTATGCAACTGGAACTAGAACGAACTTTTTTTATTATCATTTATCGTGAAACTGCTACAGGGAATTCCACTGCTCTAGTTCAAAAACGAATCAAAATAATAGAAGATATGGGCAAGAACAGAATTGTGTGCAGTCAGCTGTACTGGTAAAATTAAAACATGGTCAGTTGAGCAGATATTTATTATAAAGATCATGAGTACTGTCCGGCGGTCAGGTTAACGTGCATGTACAACTACTATTGTATAAGCAAAATCCCCCATAGTTGTGACACATGAATGCAAAACATTAACAGCATAATAAACCGTCGTGTGAACAGGAGTTACTATTGAGAGCATACCTCCTTTATAAATTGTTTCTAGTATAGATTCCTCGCTGGTTAACCTATAAATAGCTGAGTCACCGATGGTATGCCAGAATATTCATGCATGACAGGGCTTATTACGTGTGAGACACTTAGGAAGGAATACTTATTAACTCAGGTGAAACATCTAACCAAGACAGCCTCAACTCTTATGCTATTTTTGCCGTCGCAGTTCGTTGTCAATATACAGGTTCTAATAGTAGTTCATTAGTTGGTATTGTGATATGATTTTTTGCATTTGCTTCAAAAGGTAGCTATCATAACTATTTCATATATCAATCATGTTCCGAGCTTTTTAAAGCAAGATTAAATAATATTGGTAGAGTACGTAAACTACGTAAACACGAGTTTGTATATAGATCATGGAATAGGTTGATCTAGCAGTTCTATTTGCTAAAATTGTTTGCATCACGCAAAGATTATGTCACAAGGATTCTGTGTTATATCTTTTAAGAGACTCAGACTAAGGGAGTATGAGCTACCGGATCAAACTAGCATATCCTTAGTAAATGCATTCTTTTATTTTAGTTTTTGTGACTCAAGTACACATCTATAACCATGAAACCTTTTGTATTTAAAACCAATTGCCCATGTTTAAATTTTAAAATAATAATGAATATGATTTCTGAAACAAACCCCAGACTGTTGAAGTACAGCAGAAAAAAGCAAACAAACATATCCATAAAAATGAAGAAAGAATGACTAGCAAATGTAAAATAAAAATTGATGAAAACATCAATATTCAGGGTGATTAAATATTCTAACAAAACGAAAGAAAAATTCTTGTCTAGTCCCTGTTGTTGTTTTGTCTTTCCCGTAAAAAAAACCAGTTAACTGGCTTCTCTGCTTCCGCTACGTTCTCAATTTAAACTTTGAATTGTGAACGTACAATTGTAGTAAGTTATTTCTAATCTATGATTTTGCCTCATAGCTTCTCAATTTCCGAATGCCTCTTCCGTTTTAAATGCACCTCTAGAGTGTGCCAGATATCTTCTAGATCTGTATCATTATGACAACATCATGCCTTATATTACTACCTAGCACGGTACTTTCTGTATGTTTTTTTTTTTGTATCATTTTTTGTAAATTCCAATTTACCAAATTAAAACAAACAAAAATTGGATTAATTCTGAAGATGTGTAGATGCTATTAATTAAATTACATCATAGTGTGTGTAGATGTATGCATGTATTTGTATTAAAACCAATTCTACCTTATTAGGGCACTGATGCAATGCCAATAAAAACTTAATTTCGTTCTTTTTGCTTAAATTTTCTTACAAATAAAACGAACGAACAAAAAGAAAAGAAAAAAGAACAGAAACGAAAGAAAATTGTAACATGCAGTTAAGGTAACGGTAATTGGTAGCGTAATAAGAACTAAAAGAAAAAAGCAGTTTTCATTATATAATTATTTATTATCATTCCAGCGCCTCTTAATGAGTGAGACGAGTGTGGCGTTAGTATGTGTTCTAGCTGTGTGTTGGTAATGCTTGCGTTTTAACCATTACCAACTTACACACACGCATCAACAACTTTCCTTTAGCATTAACCGTATTTGAGACCAGTTTTACTTTACTTTTACCTTACAAATACACATACAGCATACACATTAGAGGCACCATACCTTAATTGTAAAATATATTTAATATGTTGTAAGTTGTATTTGTGTCAGTTGCATACATTTACACTACCTACAGTGAATTCTTTAGAGAACATTATAAGTTTTAACTAAATATTGCATTCGTATACATACATACAGAGTTCATACAAATAACATACACACAACACACACACCTAATGTATTTGTTGTATTTGTATTCTGTATTTTTAATCATTTTTTTTGTTTGTTTTTTTTGTGGTTGTTTAACAACTGGACAGGCTGCTATTAAAAATTATACCCTGGTGTGGTGTTGGGTGGTGGTGTGGCATAATAGATTGACAACAAAAAAAAAAATAAGGAAAATGTGAATTTAATTGTAAGGCCTATGGCCGAACCCTAATCCCAGATACATACTGCTTTCAAATACAAAGTTCCCTATCATTCTGCAAGCTAGGACTTTGCATGTCGTAACAATTTAAATTAAAAAAAAGAGAAGGAAATTCTTTTGAAAGATCCAAATACAAGATCAAGATGAAATGAGAACATATTCACAGTAAATTTTATTATTTAAGGAATTCAAGTGTTTATTCAAAATAGAAATTTAATGAAAATTTCATATATTATCGACACAATAATTATATTGAAGATATAGGAGATTAGCAAGCATATTAGTAAGAGTATTTGGATGCTTAAATTTGAATGAAATTGCAAAAACGTTCTAATTTGTAACATGAACCGATAAGATAAAATCGAAGGAATTATTTTAACCTGATGATTAAAGTAGAGTTCCTAGTTAATAACATAGAACACAAAACGTTACAACTCAGTAGAGGTGTACGTTTTACATCGAATGATATTCAATTTAGTCTATCAAAAAACCAAACAAATATTTCGGAATAAATAATCGAATGGATTCAACACATTGCTTACGATATTAATTGGTGAAATTTGTCTTCCAACATGGCTTTAAAAGAGCACTCTAGTCAGTGAAAGTTAAAAAGCACCGAAACTACTAAGCCCGGGCTAGATTAGGAGAATTTTGTCAAGAAAAAATTTGTTTTATTTATGACCAATAGGAAGTGAGGCATTCTATAAATGATTAAAAGCTACATACATACATAGATTCTTCAGTCCAGGAATATGTCCTAGCTGCCGACACCGACTTTTTTTGCTTATTAAATATGAGTGGACAGACTTACATTTAAGTCAATTCGACGAAAGATTTTGAGAAATTTTCAAACAATTTAATGTTAGTCTCATAGTTTTAACAAGAAATGTCTGCTGAGCAGCTGCCAAAGGAAGTATTTTCTCATATTCGTTTGTTGGAGTTGTCTGAAACTGGGTTTGAACCCCCAGCCTCACGTTTATAAGCCAGCACACTAACCAGTACTAGCCTATACAGCCTGTGTAAAGCGTCACTTAAGCAGTAACTATGTATGCTGCCATCTTTAAGATATGTGCAGTCTTTGTGTGGATGCTAGCGTAGCTTTGAAATTTTTTAGTTTCCGCTAAACATTCTATAGGCTTCCTAACTTTGAAATTTAAATTAACCAAGCGTGGTAAGTAAATATTAGGAATTTTTTGGAAGAGCTATGATGCCCATTATGAGTGGAATATTAATGACGGCTGCTTAAATGCTTGCCATTGTTTCTTTCTATCCAATTCTCGCCCGGAACTTTTACAAAATAAATCGAGGCTGAAGTTTATGTATGGCATAGATGATGTGCTTCAGAGACTGCTGTTTTGCGGCTATTCCCATAGAATTGCGTTTAAAACATAAATAAAAAATGTTTAACGGGGTGAAATCGTATGACCTCCTTGGCTAGTTCACATCGCCCCCATGTAAGATAGTTATGTTGTTGAATCGCTTGTGTAGCACGTTGCGCTGTCCTGTTGAAACCACACATCGTTGGTGCCAAAAGAATATTGTAATCATCCATCTACAGTGTTTTTATTGGCTTACTTACAAATGCTCTTCTCACAAGAAGTATGAACCAACTCACACGCCAAATCCACACAAACAAGGTAATTTTTGTCGGCATACAAAAAAAAAAAAAAAAAAATTTTTTGTATAGGAACCCGGCGCCTTTTGTGGATTTATTGTATTGAATATCGTTCCCCAAAGTAATTTCATTCGTTCACATATCCATTCATTCAGAAATGGTCCTTTTTTGCTGAGGATGCATTGTTTTAAATGAAAGTTAGGTCAGAGTTCCATCGAATGCACACACATTTTTTTCTATTATTGTCCATAGCGAATTTGGCATAACTGAGCGTATAACAAAAAACAACTGTTAAAGTTAAGACTGTAAAAGTAAAGACAAAAACATTACCAGAATTCCAAGAATTGGAGGATTGAATTTCGTATGCACTTTAGCCAGAGAATCCATAAGCAGGTCATTGAACGGTATTTTGTACGACCACCATACGGGCTCATTATGATTTTGACGACTAACACAATGTAATTTAACATTATCGCCCCTAAAAATATGAAATTACCCCACGAAAATATAAACAATCGCGTAAGACCTAGCAATTGGTTTGGTGTATTATTTTCTTCCCAGGACTTTTATTTCTACATGCCATAGGGCCCCCCATTTGATATAATACTGATGAACGGAATGAATACTTTGAAATATCTGATGCCTGCATGTATTAATAAGATTCCCAAAAAATCTAAAAAATGAATTTTCCGAGATGAATTTGGTTAATTTATTAACGCAAAACATTTTATAAATTAAAAAAAAAACATGTGAAAGATACATTTTCGAAGATCTTTACTGCTACTAATCCTTTGTCCAGTTGTGGCATATTGATCTTCATGTAAAGTATTTACTCTATGAGCCTTCATTATAGAATTGAAAAACGAAACCCAATTACAATGTATTTTCGGTATTAATTTCATAACCTTGCACTACAACAATTAATGAAACAGATGTTTACGTTTGTAGTTTTCCAACTACTATGCATTACACAGACACACACACACACCCCCATACAATTTAATACACATACAATGAATTTTCCAATTGAATCACATTGTTACTCAATTTAATGTCGAGCGTTTTGGGCTTTTTAAGTATTGCCAAATGTGAGATAGGAAAGAAGAAAAATGTCTTAAAGTTTTTCAGTTATTCACATTCATTATTGAATTTCATTTTTCTGTTTTACTTTCGGTGTGGGGTTACAAAATTTCCTGCTGTTGCATGCAGCATACTTTGACATTATGTAAATTGAAACATAAGATTGAACTCTAGCCAAAAAAAAAACAAAAAATAAGAAAGAAATAGAAAGATCTTAAGCATTAAAAGCAAGATAGAGAGAAGAGGAGAGAGAGGAGAGGAAGAGTCGAGAGTATAAAAGAATGAAAAGAAGAGTGAATGGCAATAAATTCTTTGAACTGCTGTTAAAACCGTTTAGAAATGAAAACTTTTTAACCACATTGTGTTCAGAGCTTTAGTGTTACTTTAAATACCACTACTATTTATGCATACTTAAGCACACACACACATACATACACACGCTCATAGAAGCATACAACTACACATCCTAACATACATGTAAATAT
>QOCX01003851.1:0-11948 GCA_005959815.1 Sarcophaga bullata | reverse complement strand
TGAAGAAGTGAAGTGAAGAAATAACCTGTTGGCTTCATGAAGAAGAAAAAAAAACGCAATTTTTTTTTCTTTTCTTTCTTGGAAAACAAATTCACATGTTTTGTTTAGCAGCGATCCTTGACTGGGACTTAATGACTTAAGGGGAGCTTTTTTTTTGCTTTTTTGTTTTTTTTTTTTACTCATGTTTACAAAATAATTTCTTATAAAGTTTTTCTTATTATGGACGGAGTAAGACCTAACACTCACAAAAATTATTGTTTTCAAGGCTGGTTAAAAAAAAAAAAAAAAAAAAAAAAGCCCACAAGTGCCTTCAAAATGACACGTTTTTACCCAACAAATGTTTTGAATAATAAAAATTGATAAAATTGTGATAAAAATTATTGACGAACAGTTTCTAAACTCATGTTCAATGTTCGAAATTAATTATTTTCGGCTGTCTAAGCAAATAAAATTTACGATTCTATTAAGTTTTGGTGTTTTTATTATAAAAATCATAAAAATCTTTCAAATAAGAAAATTATGTCTCATGAAATCGTTATAATTGTAATACTATTGGAAAAAGAATGTATTCTCCGTAGTCTAATAGATAGTGTGTTGGTTTATCAGACAGGCAGCGGTTCAAACCACCAGGTCAGTCATCTCCAACGTCAAAAAATATTTCTTAGGTGACTGTCTCTCAACAGATTTCTGGAAAAAAAATTTAAAAGACAATAAATTTTCCATGAAAAGTTACTGAAAAATCTGGCTAGGAACATTAAATTTTAAATTAACACACACAACATGTGTTTTGTGAGCTGCTAGACCGTAATCCTGACTAAAGGGTTGTAATGACCTATTATGTATGTATGTATTGGAATAATAAAGTTAATCGATAAGTTTAAAACGGCTGATGATAAAACAATTTTCAATTGGACTGCATCTGCAGCAGTTGGGAGAATCTGCACTCAATACATGGCAAAATTTGCTTAAGAATTTAGTTCTTAATCCTTGAAGCGTACAGTTAATTCAAAACTTGAATTAGGTAGTCGACAACAAACTCGACCACTCATTAATTCTATTAAAGAGCAAATTGCTTCAGAACACAAAGATCATTTCCAATTAATCGTGTACAAAAATTTTCGTAGAAAATCCCTTCCTGGTAAAAACTGTTGGTTTTGTTTATGACGTCTACAATAAGATATGTTATGCAGACCATGAATAAATTATTATTAGATTTAACGGGCGTACCCCACATATTCTAAGTTTCAATTTAATTAAACAATGCATACCCAACTGGAGCATTGAATGACTTCATAACTGTTGCGGTGTGTCCTAGGAAATTTCTGGCAAAGTATCAACATACTGAAGGTGATTCAATAAATCCTAGATTTTTTTGAATCGCTGGTTTTTGGATACACAATAATTTCCAATTTTCTTCTTAAATTTCGAAGTAGTTCACTACCAAAGACTGTCAAATAGAAATCAAATGTCTCAGTTTGTTTTAATTTCGACCGGTGTCAACTTACAGATGCCTATTGAAGGAAACAATGCAGCCCTTTCAGTGGGCAGTCAGGAAATCGATAAAGTGACTAACTGAGTAACATTTATTGACATCGATAACTTCCACATTCCATAGTTATTATTTTCATTATTCGGCTTTAAAGGAGCACGATTTAAGCACTATACCTGTGGAATCTAATCGATTTGTTTATTAAAGACCTCACTGAAGCAACACTTACTCAAACAACTTTTCTTTTACAAGGGATTGAATGAATGTACGCCTTTAAACTTTACTTGTCATTTGTTGTCATGAGAGGCTTTTACAACAAAAAAATTTACTGGACGCACAGGGCATAACTTGCTCCAGTTATTTGGAATAGGTATACCCGCTACCAGCTGAATGATGTTAGTATCTACGAAGACAAATAAAATAAAGGGTTAAGTGACAGTCTGATATGCCAGCTGTTTTCTAGTTTATAAAATAATTTGAAACATTTTTAAACATTTTTAGAACTTCTTTCCATAAGTTTTTAATTAAAACCTCAGGTTAAAAATTACCTTGAATTTTTGACAATCATTCTCTTTGGCTTGAAACAGTGTTTCTTAGTCGTAAACTCCAACTAAAATAATAAAAAATAAAAAATTTTTAAAGAATACACAACAAATTCTATTTCAAATGCAAATAAATTACAAGAGAATCTCTTTTTTAAGAATTTCGTATGAAATGTCAAATTGTCAACGAATAAAGTTGACATATTACCACGTACAACATTTAACACTTTAGCAACAACAAAAAAGTTTCTTTTTTTTCTTTTCAAATCAATAGACGTCGTTTATTCGTTTGGTACATGATACTGACTTTCAGAGTCATGCCATTCACACACTCATACACTCATACACTAACACACGTGTTTCTAAAACCACTTAAAAGCTTAAAATAGGCGGCTCTTTAAATGTGGCACCATCTATGTGTAAAGCAGCCACATAGTAAAGTGTAGTCAATAAAAATATTATGTTGGAGAAATAGAAAAAAATGTGAAAACGCTTTAAACTTAGATTAAGGACCAGTTTCTGTAAGACGAGTGGTTCCATAAGAACATTTATTTGTATGTATTAAGTGTTTTTCCATACAAATAAACGTTCGCGTTTTTGTGTTTTCCAAAAACTGAGTGTTTTTCCTCACAAAAAGACGTTCGTTTGAAACCATTCGTCTTACAGAAACATGATACAAAACTCTTACCGTACATGTATATACCATACATGTATGTATGAATGTATGCATGCGCATGGAGCATTTTTGAAAAAAAAAATAAACGACAATGTTTTACTCAAATGAACTGTAAAGGAATGCAGACCACCAAAAAGAATTTTTGTTCAGACTTAGAGGATATGTCCCCAATCCTAGAGAAGATGTTCCCTATGTAGTGTATTGTTTTGGAATTAGGAAATAGGTTATGAGAGTGAAGTATTTAGGGTTTTTGGGGATATCAGATTTAAATCTATGCAGGATATATGTCTGCGGAAAGATAGTGATTGTGATCCGGATAGTGCGACTGGCCAATCGATCACAAATGTCTGTGAGTTACGTGAAGGACGTGTATTACGTAGAAATATGCACTTTTCGGGAATAAGACCCTTTATTTCTATCGCTAACATTCCATCATAGCAAAGGTAGAACTGCAAGACACAAGCCACATTGAATCAATAGAGATGGATACCCCATTGTCATTAATTTCTCCGTCTCCCGTACTCGTGTAAAAAATCTCAAAATAGACTTTGATGTACAGGGCCATTGATGAGAGTTGCATTCCATTTTCTATCGGATGTAAAGTTATTTAATTAGTATGGAAATCAAATGGAAAGAAATATTTCTTGCAATGTCTTGAGAAATTGAAGCATTTGATTGCATCTTTCGACACTTGAAAAATATGTTCCAACGAACATCACATGAATTTTTATGCCAAACCATTCAAGTTTTTTGGACAATTCATACACTTAATCTCCAAATAAGTCAGTTTACGATCAAAAGAGTATCAATGACAGATATTACTCTCAGCACTCTAATACTCTAAAAAGGTTAGAAGTAGCTGAGGGAGGATTATTAAGAAAAATAGGCATAGAATTAGAAAAAGAACAGAACTCATCGAACTAAAGAAGGTAATAAAAAGATGTTCTGAAATTTAAAGAACTATTCCTTTATAATTTTAATGCGATTTCAAAAAACCTTAAGCGGGGAAAAGGGGAAACTCAATTACACGACCTATAACTTGATGCAAGTTTAGCATTGTCTATGTTTAATTATTCAAACTAAAGTATAAAATTGAATGTTAGCGAGACAATTGGAAGTAAGTGTTAACAAGTTTCGATTATCATTCAAATAGTAGAGACCTTTAGTCCACAGAGAGAAAGTCAAAATTTTTTAGGAAAAATTGAGATAAACTTTCTTTTTTATTTTTATTTATGGCGTGTCAAGTAGCTCTATAAATTAAGCCACCTTAATGAGCGCTGCTGTCTAGGGGGAATTTACATAGCTAAAGAGTTTAGGATGAAATATTAATCTAAATTGTGACCTTAAAAAACAACACCTACAAAGTATGTACTCGTGGTGTACATATAAATACAGCTAAAAAATTATAACGAAATCTTATTTCTTATAATTTATACATGCAATCATTTAATCTTCTGCCAAAACGATTTTTACTTCTACAGTAGTTTTCTTTTTAAAGTGCACGCAGTTATCTAGAAGACTGTTATTGTTACGTATTCAGCTCTTTCTTTTCTTTTGTTGTAAATGTATGCCTGAAAATAAAGCCACTCGTAGCCATATGCATACACACGAACATCCGTGTCCGTCTTGTCATTTTTCCCATTCACACATACACACGTAAGATGAAGATTCAAAGGAATTTCTCTTTGAAAGTGTTAAATTATAATGAAGATCATCAGATGAATAAACAACAACATCTTAAACAATTCAAAAACTAAAGTAAATAAAGAGTCGATAGAATCGATAGAAATTGTGAGAAAAATGGAAATGAAAACACTTGCACTACAGTAAAACCACACTTGAATGTCCATCAAATATACTGCATTTGCCATCTATGCAACAAAATGTTGCGCGTTGCATATGTTGTCAACATTTTCCGCCTCATTGTTTTATTTTTCAAATTCATTTTATTGTTCAGTGTTCCATTCTGTTCTACTTTTTCATTGTGTGGGCACTAAAGATTCATTATTGTTTTGCTGTACACATGTGCTGAAATGTAGTCATACATTGTTGAACGCTCATCGTTTTTTTTTTATAAATTTTTTTCTTGTTTAAACAATTTCCTTCTTTAGCCATTTTTGAGGTGTGAAGATTCAATTTCCAAGCAAATTGTTTAAAATTGTTATTGTAGCGACACATTTTTTTTCTTCAATTCATGCAAATTACGGGTTTATACAATGGCTTGTAAATTGTGGTCATGACTATGTGTGTGCATTTTATGGTTTTCAAAACATATACTACATATATGGGGCCTTCCATGCGCTCTAGCGTTAACGTGATAATATCGATTAGTTTTACGAACTTTACTGAATTCTGAATCGAAAGTTTATAGAACAGAATCGAATTAAATACAGAGTTTCTAGGTAAAATTTTCTTATTGTTTTTCTAGCTGGGCGTGGTCAACGTTAAGTTTTCTGTTGATTTGAATATTCAACATACTCCATTATTTAAAATTATTTTGTAGGATTTTAGAGAAATTTGAAGATTTTTTACATAGATTTTGAATTTACTTCACGGTTCCTAAATTTCTATTCTAATCAATTATATTCCATACATTGGAGACATGTTTAGGGTTAATTTTCTTTTGATAAGATTGACCATGAGTTTTTAAATATCCAAATTGCCTCTCTTCTCCATCATTGTTTCAATAAATTAAGGCAGACCCACTTCGCAATTTGTAATTCACCCCTTACTTCACAAATGCTTTTTATAGACAGTAGTAAACATTTTTTCAACACTATTTGTCCTCCTTTGGCGCCTAAAAATATGATATTTCCTAAGAGATTTGCAAATAATATCCTCTCCCAATATTCGGGACGCTTGTTCATATCGTTGGTCTCATATAGAAAGGCCCTAACTCACACTTTTTTCGAAATTGATTTTTTTATGATTTCACACAAAATTTGTGTTAAATGCATTGGAGTCACAAAAAAAAAATCAATTTCGAAGAAGGTGTAAGTTAGGGCCCTTCTATATGAAACCAACGATATGCTCCTTGGTAAACGTTATTCTCTTTTATTTTTTAAGAGCGAAATGCTTGGAGTTGTTCATGCTACTCGGCTATGATAACCATTTTTTTAGTATTTTTCAAATATTGCCGCCGCAAAATGTTTTCTTAAGTTGATTGAGACAAATTCTTTTTCTTTCTTGTCGTTACTTATCGATATTTGTACAGTAGAATGAGATCTTCCTATCGTTTTCTTTTGTTTTCGATTTAAAATTAAAAAATGAATTCGAAACTCCTCTTTGATAATGTAAAATCACATAAGAACTGAATAAACGGTGATTGCACAAAAGACACTTTTCACTGTAACAAGAGCCGGGAAAAACATATTTTTCGATTTTATAAAAATCGATAATCGATAAATTTAAAATTACCGATATTTGTTAATCAAACTTACTGACGATATAGTAGGGACAATGACTTTATTAAAAAAATTTTTTTGAAGACAAGGCCATATGTAAAGATGTGTACGAAGACTTTCGATACCTAGTGTATGGATATTAAATTATAGTCTTATAAATCATGTGGATCATATCCTAGAAGACATCTACAGTTCGAAGCACAAACTGGAACCAAACAGCTTGTAGCTAACTTGAAAGGTATAAGAAATCAAGTAGCTTGCGATGTACATGTCGGAAGTTAGATTCTGTGAAGTTTCTTTGTTTTTTAAATGTGCTCAGCACTCGTGTTTAGGGTAACAGTATACACGCATGTCAATGACAATGAGGACCATTTCCAGGGGAGAAAAGTTCCGGCGGTATTCTGGTATAGGGGGATTGTGAATTTAAATGAAGGGCAGATGCAGATATGTCATTATTCACGCTAGCTGAAGCTGAAGTTATAAGGAATTTCGTGTCCGATCACGAGTTGACATCGAATATTACTACCCATGTATGGATGAATGTGGAGACCTTGTATCAATTCAAATTCAAGTTTAAACTTAGTAAGAAGGCTGTATGCTAGGATCAATGTAGTGCAGTTGGGTTTATAGTCTTAAGAGCGAGTAAGATTTCCTATTTCACATGCAATAACTCTTGGTACACAACTCTATGAGTAAGTGAGCATACTATGAATCAGATCTGCTGTTAGGGAAGTTATAGATCAGTACGATGGAGTATTCATGAAATAAAATGATGAAGGAATAAAATAGAATTCTGTGCTTGACCTGTTCAGCAGCTATTCAATATAGGCGGGTCATGTATGTATTTTGTGTGAAGTTTAATTGGTCAATGAGGATATATATTGTATGTTTATGGTATAGTATATATTAAATGTGGAAATACCCATATGTAAAGTTTGTATGAAAAAAAATGTAGAAAAAAAATTAGATTTGAACGTGTTATTATTGTTGGAAATATTTAAATCTTATAACTTGCTCTCGTACAAGTATGGCAGAGAGTATTATAACGTAATATTTAATTTCCCTTTGTGCCGTTACCAAGTTGTTAACAACAACGGCAACTAATATTGGGTTAGACAATTGCCACACACATGCAAGTATACCAACCAACAATATAATACAATCCAATGCAATGTGTGTGTCTGTGTCTAATATGTATATATTTAAGAGCGTTTATGGTACGCTGTATATGATTTTAAATGTTTTTAGTTGTAGTTTACGCGCACACATTCCTTCACAATTTCTATGAACGCTTTTGTTACAGTGCGATACCATAACAATTGCCTTTACACACGCCTTCATAATATTCGCACTGTGCTGATCTTTTTGGAATATTTTTCCGTTTTGTTCATAGCGAGTGAATGAATACAAAAGCAAACGAACTAAAAAAAACAAAAAAACAAAAAACGAAAAAAAAATTAAGGAAACATGGAATAAATTGGAGTTGTTGTTGTGTTACATTTGTTAATGGTTTTGTTACTCATTCTTGCTTGCTGTTATTGTTGGTTATGCTTTGAAGCATAAATAGGCAACAACTACAATAAACATACAATCATTAATTGGTCAACTCGAAGTTAAGTTGAGTGAGAGAGAGAGAGAGAGAAAGAATTCATGTGTATTTGTATGATCATATAAACGAACATGGCTGTGTAATAACAATTATGCCAGTTGTGTTTGGACCATTATCAAGATGTTGTTCAAACAAATATTTTTCATAAAAATGATTTTTTGTTGTTATTGTTCTTTTTCAATTGCTTGCTTTTGTAAGTGAACGAGAAAAAAAGATTGCTTTTTTTTAGTCTCATGCTCTTCAAATGAATTAATGTTTAAAGCAATAAAAATTTAATAAGTTTTTAATTGTTTTGGTCGAAAGTAAAGATCAGAAAACACACAACGAAATTGAATATAAGAAATGAAAGACGTCCTATTACAAGAACATTTAAAAACATTCGTAGAAAAGAGGTAATAAATGCCTATGCTTGAAATCGATATTTGAATAGAGTGGGCAAGGTTAAGATGCGTACCTACTGAAGTATGGCTTTAGTTCCAATGAACAAAACAAATTTAAAAGTGTGATCAGTGAATGCAACTTTTACATGAAGTAGTATGTTACGCTGAAGGTAAATATAGTGACAGCTGTTTGTATATTTTGTTACAATTTAGAAATTTGCAAAATAAAGGAAGACAGTAATTACGTTTTAATTTTCTGATCAAGATTTAGAAATAATCATTCAAATTCGTTCATCTGTTCATCTGTCTGAGAAGAGCGCATCCGAAATATTCAATTTTCTATGACTATGGCCTTTAATTGAATCATAATTTGTTCGTTGGCATTTGGAATTGAGGTCGCCTTAGTCTATTAGTTAGTGTGTTGGCTTATTAGACTAAAGACCAAAGTTCAAATCCCTGGTCACACATCAAAAACGAAATATGAAAAAATATTTCCTCTCAGCAGATTTTTGGCAAAAACTCTGAGAATAAATAAAAACTTGCCATGAAAAGTTTCTCAAAAAAATCTGTCGTTCGGAGTCGACTTTAAAACTTGTAGGTCCCGCCACTCATGTATATAATTAACACACACAACATAAGTGGTATGAGAAGCTAGGCCGTAATCTTGACGGAAGGGTTTAGTGGCCAATTATATATGTATGTTATGCATAGTTTTGAGGACTGCTGTGAAGTAGTTCTTATTTGTAAACGCTGCAAACACCACAAGAAAAAGTCTAACAAGGTTAAATCGTACGTTCTCGGTGTCCAATTCACATAACATTCATAATGAGATGACCATGCTCATTAATCGCTCTAATAGAATATCTACTGTGGCATTAGCGCTACTGAAACGTCATGTCGTTGGTGTCTAGATTATCCAATTCAAGCCAAAAGGATATGGTAATCATCGTTGTATAGTACTTGGCATTAACTATGATAACGTTAACTAGGGACTGATAACGCCGCCAATGCAAAATTCGTCGCAAATTCGACAATTTTATATGGTCACATATCCATTCATCCCTAAATAGGCCAGCCTCATAGGTGGAAATTACGGCCCATTCAATCAACACTTGTCGTTGTCAATAGTTATCCATGGTGAGTTGGTAAAAGATTTGGTAAAACAGACTGAATAAATGTCAAGTAATTTAAAAGATTTAGCATTAACAAAATGGCCGCTATCATCTTTCAAACAGACTCTATAACTTTAGTGGCTGCAGATGATATCACATTAAATTGATTCTTTTGTTGAAATTTTTAATGCCATATCGGATGTTTGACTCTAATTGCACAATTATAACGACCAAAAACATTTACAATTTCAAGAAATCTATAGGCTTAGTAGTGAACTTTAATTAATTTCAATAAGAAGTTCAACTTAGTGAGAGAAAATCCTTTTTTGTATTAATTAAAGGAAAAATATTTGAAGATTTCAATTTAAATCTGAATATGTACACACTTATTTATGTATGTTTGTATGTATGTACGTTTAAAATAATAATTTATTTATTTTACGACATAACCTGTGCTTTATTCAATTTTATTTCAAACTAAAATCTTTAAAGAAAAAAGAAGAAACATTGTGAAACCAATTTTATTGTCGAGACAAAAGTTCTCTTAAAGTTTATGTGATAAAACTGAATTAACCTTGAAGATGTTGTTATCGATTGTAAAATTTCAAATTTCCTTAATTGGTAGGATACTGAAATCTCACAAATTGAACGAACTTGTAATGGAGTTAACAATGTTGTTGGATTTTTTTTTAACTCTCTCTCTCTCTCTCTCTGGTTTAATTTTATTGTTTTACTATCAATTCAAGAATCCTTTATGACAATCATATTCGATGTTCAAACATGGTCTCTGTTAACGACAAAACTCCATTGGGGAAACGATAACAAAAAAATAAAAAAAAAGAAGAAAAAAGGAATACAACTGCTGTTAACTTGAATGCAAAACAATAAAATTTCATATCAAAACGAAGAGAATGTACAAAAAGAATTTGTAAACACATGTTCTGCAATGAATTTGTGTTAAGGACCTGTTTACAGTGCACAACAAAAGTTAAAAGTACCACCATGGTAACACCTAATGGCGGACTATATTACTAAAGTACTGTTACTGACCATGATAAAAATCATTTTGTAAGGAATTCTTTATGAGACACTCATGCTGGCCATTACTTTTGTTAGCAACTTTAGCAGGAATTTCAATTATGATGGCATTCAGTTATGCAGTTCCGTTTTTATTTGCCAGTACATTTCAACCTTTTGGAATAACTCATATGACGCTGCCTTTGGATATATGTATTGCGTATGTTTGAATTAAAATTCAGGACCTAAATGTATTTTCAGACTTCTCTGTGAGTCAACAAAGTTTGTATCAAGCGATATGATAGATTATGGAATAATATTTTTTCATTTGTTCCTTCTCTTTGTAATGTTATTGCATGCATGCAATATGACAAACTATTTTTATTTTATATACCACCTGTCACGATAGCACTGTGACGAGTACGTCTCTCCCTTAAAAGATATGAAAGTACATTACCAAAAATAGGAGGGGAAATACTTAAGATGATGTCATTAAATGTTGCTGTTCCTAATGAATACACTAGTAACGATGGAGCGCAAAACATAGGATGCCAAACGTATAAAATTCGTCCGTCAAAAGCATCGAGTGTGAAAACTAAAAAAAAAAAAAAAAATGAAAAAACTGAAATCAAAATGTAATTAACCATTAATATCTCGCATTTATCACGGGATTCCCAACTAAATTGGTTTAAATTCTAACTTAATCGGAATAGTATGTCCATTTATCTATAAGTGGCATTAAAAGGTTTAAAACGTTTTTAATTAATTTAAAAGTCTCGTAATCTATCATATAATGTTTGAAATATATTTATATCATACAAACACGCATAAACTTGATGAATTTACAATACCATCTATTTTGTCAGTTATTTGCCTCCCACGTCATAATAGACATATCATACGTCACCTCAGTACTGAGCATTAGAAGTAATTAAACTAGTTGATACGGAACGACGTATAATCTGATCGTACAAAAATGAAAATGTACCGTTGAAGTGAATAAATTATTTCTTGAATCACTAACAACATCATATTCGTATTGCAACAACAGTTATTTTAGATCGTAATTCGGCATTTAAATGTAGTATACAACAATTAATGTGACAAACGTACAAATAATGCAGAATAAAAATGAAACATCATAAATGATGCCAAAAATCTTTTCTGAACTTTTGCCTCTAAAAACCTCACATTTCATCGATCTACACTGGATGATGATGATGTTTTATTGATGGATTGATTATGTTGTCTAGAAAATTTGCTAAAGACGTACAGAAACATACACTTGACCAAAGTCAAGCTCGTCTGGACACAATTAAATTTCAAAAGCAGAAATAAAGAAATAAAAACTTTAAACAGATCAACAACCACAACATACAATTGAGTAACGAATTGCAGCACAATTCAGTACTCTGAAACAACTGTGAAATGCAACACCTCCTACAATCGTTTCTTTGCCTTCTTTGTAATCAAAAAAAAATTTTTTTTAAAAAATGAAAAACAGACATAACAACTGGAAGATCTCAAACTTAAGCCATACTGTGGTAACGGCTATTAAACAGTATTTTAAACCATAGTTCAACTAATTTGAACGAAAATCCAATACGCCATGCCCCTATACTTTTTATTTCGACATAAAATGGCAAAAAAAAAATACTAAAATTCGGCTTTAAAAAAATTTTTACGCCAGACGTAAGAAAAACAAAATCCTTCTCTCTT